>VWYK01075508.1:0-13330 GCA_013399775.1 Semnornis frantzii
AAGTAGTTTGCATATAGTTTGTGAGTGGGACATTTTGGAAATAAACTAACAATGTATTTTATAGTTCCTGCCTCTTTAATTGCCACAACTAAGTCACTGAGCCATCAGAGTTTGTTGGCAAACCTCTTCTATGCCAGTGCTGAACTGCATGCAGGCCCCTGGGGGTGTATAGTAAGCCTGGCTCCTGGCTGGTTACATCTGCATTTCTACCACTAACTTTTTCCAGGGCTCAGCAGTCAATCTGCAGCTATTTCTGGAGGCTAATTCCCACAGCCTGCTGTAGCTTGGGGCACAAATGGGTCTCAGAACCCTGGCACAGGCTGCACAGAGAGGGTGTGGAGTCTCCTTCTCTGGAGCCTCTCAAGGCCTGTCCAGATGTCTTCCTGTGTGCCCTGAGATAGATTGTCTGGTCCTGCTGTGTCAGGGAGGTTGGACTGGATGATCTCTTTGGGCCCTTCCAACCAAGCCGCCCAGGCACTGGTGCACAAATCTTCCCATTGAAGAAGCACAAAGAACACTAGAAACATGCCAGAACTTAGTCTCAGGAGAGCCTACTTGTGCAGGTTTGCATTTGTATGAATTTTCAACCACTCTTCTGAATGCTATCATCAGCAGTACTGTTGAAACAGCTGATAGTGGAGTTGTTTTCAAAGAGGAGTAGGTGAAGTCTCTTCTATAAGGAGAGACCAAGGGAGTTGGGGCTGTTCAGTCTGGAGAGAAGAAAGCTCCCAGATGACCTTATTGTGGCCTTGCAGTATCTGAAGGGGCTACAAGAAAGCTGAGGAGGGACTTTTTAGGCTGTCAGGGAGTGATAGGACTGGGGGAAATAGAACCAAGCTGGAAATGGGAAGATTGAGACTGGAGGTGAGGAAGGTGATGAGCATGAGGGTGGTGAGAGCCTGGCAGGGGTTGCTCAGGGAGGGGGTGGAAGCCTCATCCCTGGAGGTGTTTAAGGCCAGGCTGGATGAGGCTGTGGGCAGCCTGATCTACTGTGAGGTGTCCCTGCCTATGGCAGGGGTGTTGGAACTGGCTGCTCCTTGTGGTCCCTTCCAGCCCTGACTGATTCTGTGATTCCACGAAGCCCAAAGTCAATATCTGTGTTGATAAAGAAGGGAAAGGAACCTCCAGAAGCCCAATCCCCATGCAAGAAATAATACCACACACTTGTGATAAATTGATCAAGTTTTCTGTTAAAAGCAGCTGTTTCATCCCTTGTAGAACATTGGTTGTTCCAAACCTCAGTGCTTCCACGAGGCAATTTCTTGCCCTCCTGTTTAGAAGTGTTTTACTTTCCATCTGAAATTTGCTCATGGTGAATTTGTTCTTTCATTGGTTTTGTTCCTCCTCTTAAATACATCTTTATCTTCCCTGGAGTTTGCCATCCTCCCTAGAGTTTTTTAGAGAATACAGTGCAATTTGGCTCTGGTGAATAGACATTTACTGCAGGAAAATTGTCCAGAGATTGTGACAAAGTAGAGGCAAATTCACCCTGGAATCTTTCACAAAATAGTAGGTTTTCTTTTTCTTGCACTTTGAAATTCACTGCATGCTCTTTTATATAGACCTGCTATAGAATTCACTCCTTCCCAAGCCATAGTTTGTTATCAGGTGACCTAATCCTGGCTTTTTTAATGACAAGTTTTTCCTCTGTAGTGGTACAAAATTACCTTCCTTTCTCCTGGAGGTCATCAAAGTTTCTCTATGCAATTGTGCAGGTATTTTCCATGTTCTTCTGGTTCCAAATCGGTGGTTCCATCAAATTCAGTCAGTGTAGTCCTGTTTTGTAGACTAACATAATGAAAAGAAAGAGCTACCATGGAATGAGGTGCCCAGGGAGGTGGCGGAGTCCCCATCCTTGGAGGTGTTCAAGTAAAGCCTGGCTGGGGCACTTAGTGCCATGGTCTGGTTGATTGCATAGGGCTGGGTGCTAGGTTGGGCTGGGGGAGCTTGGAGCTCTCTTCCAACCTGGTTGATTCTATGATGCTAAGGTTGGTCAGCCTTAAGCAGCAGTTGAGGAGCATGTATGGTTCTTGAGGAGCACCTGGGTGGGCACAATGCCAAGCACAACTGCAGGCTGGGTGGGGAATGGCTGAGAGCAGCCCTGAGGAACAGGCCCTGGGGGTGTGGGGTGAGGAAAAGCTCAAGCTGAGGCTGCAGTGTGAGTGCAGCCCAGACAGCAACTGTGTGCTGGGCTGCAGCAAGAGCAGTGTGGGCAGCAGGGCAAGGGAGGGGATTCTGCCCCTTGGCTCTGCTCTCCTCAGACCCCAGCTGCAGTCCTGGGTGCAGTTGTGGAGCCCCCAGCACAGGAAGGACATGGAAGTGTTGGAGTGGGTCCAGAGGAGGCCACCAAGATGCTGAGAGGGCTGCAGCAGCTCTGCTGTGAGGACAGGCTGAGAGAGTTGGGGCTCTGCAGCCTGCAGAGGAGAAGGCTTCCAGGAGACCTTGGAGTGGCCTTGCAGGATCTGAAGGGGGCTGCAGGAAGGCTGGGGAGGGACTATTGACAAGGTCTGGGAATGGCAGGACAAGGGGAATGGGTTTGAAGTGTCAGAGGGGAGATTGAAAGTGGATGTTAGGAGGAAGTTGTTTGCAGTGAGGGTGGTGAGACACTGGCACAGGTTGCCCAGGGAGGTTGTGGCTGCTCCCTCCCTGGAGGTGTTCAAGGCCAGGTTGGAGGAGGCCTTGAGTGACCTGTGCTAGTGGGAGGTGTCCCTGCCTATGGCAGGGGCTTGGAACTGGCTGATCCTTGAGTTACCTTCCCACCTTACCATTCTATGATTCTATGACTCTATGTATGTTCTTGAGCAGCATGTATGGTTGCTGCCCTCTGGTCCAGTGCCTTACTAAATGTTGCTGCCTCACAGTCTTTAGGACATCTCTTCTGGTGTAGAAGAAGATTTCTTGTACATTACCACAGCACATTTGTTATGCAAATCCAAACTGAGAAGGACTGCTTCATATCCTGCATTGAGGAAAATCACTTCAATGATACATAGCTGGAAGGTTATTTTGTCAAGAGCTTCCTTTGGTATCTCATGCTGTTTCTTCTCCCTCCCTCTCTCCTAACTCTGTCCTTACATTTAAGTCTTACTGTAAAAGTGCTGTCTGACTGTGAGGTTTGAATTTTCTCACCACATCCCCTTCCTTCCTGTTCTTAAGCACAGGCAGCCCATTTGCCTTTCTTCAGTCACAGAATTGTGTTCCTTTACCATAAAGCTAGGAAAAGCCTTTACTTCTCACCCAGCAGTTCCATGTGCCACTTCTTGCAGACCTGGCATTGGGGTTTCCTAGATCCCAGCAGCATGAGTTTGTTTCCTTCTGCATTTGGCATTTACCCTGTTTTGAGAATTGAGATCCAGCACTTTCATTCCCAGGAAACCATTTCTACTTTTGCTGCATTTTTACACTATTATCTCTATTTTGATATAAGATCTTGGTCATCTAAGGCACCAGCTCACTTTTCATACCTTGCTTTGCTCAGCAGACTAAGAATTCTGTGCATATAGGAAAGAGTAGAGTCACTATTTTTTGTTTAGCAAACAACCTCACTGCACACTGGGCACTGCCTGGCTTGAGAGCAGCCCTGAGGAGAGGGACTTAGGGGTGCTGGTGGAGGAGAAGCTCAACATGAGCCAGCAGTGTGCACTTGCAGCCCAGAGAGCAACCAGAGGATGGGCTGCAGCAGGAGCAGTGTGGGCAGCAGGGGGAGGGAGGGGATCCTGCCCCTCTGCTCCTCACTGATGGGACCTCACCTGGAGTGCTGTATCCAGTTCTGGAGCCTCTGGGAGAAGAGGGATGTGGAGGTGCTGGAAGGTGTCCAGAGAAGGGCCACAAGGATGAGCAGAGGGCTGGAGCTGCTCTGCTCTGAGCAGAGACTGAGGCAGTTGGGGCTGTGCAGGCTGCAGAGGAGAAGGCTCCCAGGTTACCTTCTTGTGGCCTTGCAGGATCTGAAGGGGGCTACAAGAAANTCTAGTCAGGCATTAACATAGAGAATAGATATGAGTGTTGCCAGGCTGGATGAGGCTGTGGGCAGCCTGATCTAGTGTGAGGTGTCCCTGGGCATGGCAGGGGGGTTGGAACTGGCTGCTCCTTGTGGTCCCTTCCAACCCTGACTGGTTCTATGACTATGATTCTATGACTCTATGATTTTATGATTGTATGACTCTATGATTCTATGACTCTATGGTTCTATGACTCAGTGATTCTATGGTTCTATGATTGTATGACTCTATGGTTCTATGATTCAATGGTTCTATGGTTCTATGAGTCTATGGTTTTATATAATGACTTACATTCAAGCCTCCTCTTCACTGAAGTTGTTTAGCTCTTCTTCAGCTTGAGTGAATTATTTTCAGCTGAAACCTGAGTTGATCAAAGTTTAATACCTTACATTTGAGAAAAGCAGCAGCAGCAGCAGCAGCCCTAAAGCCCCAAGCTAACCAGATAAATCCCTTAGTCACAAACATGCTTTCTAGAGTTTGCAGACATTGATGTCTCAGCTAACAGCAGAGGCAGACAGGATGATTAAACAGCAGAAAGAGGGACAGGCTGCCCTGTCTTGACAATGTTGTGTGATATGTAGCCTTGTTCTCTGGCTGGTGAAAAGAATTTGCTAAATGAACCTCCAGCTGCACTTCATTCAAAATAGCCCAAGTGTCTATTTTTACTGTAGGTTTCTCAAGAATGACCTGATCTGCTCTGCACAGATCATTCCTGGAAGGCTTTCTAAAGGAGCTCTGTGATGCAAGAGAAGTTCTGCTTCACAGAGAAACAAAAAAACCAAAACCAAAAACCAAAAAACCAAACCCACACATAGGAAATAAACAAGAACATAGAAAACTTAAGCTTGTGAAACTGGGAGACTTTAATGACAGGAAAGAATTTTTATTGGTCTGCAAAGCCTGAATAACAGAAGAAAGTTCCTGCCAGCTTAAGAAGTACTGCTGAGGTTTCCCAGTGTAGCTGCTAGGATCAGATCTTCCTGCTGGATCATGTTGCTTTAGGTAGCAGCCACAGGGATGATTAGAGATGTTCCTAAGGAGCAGTGTTAGAGCTTCAGGAGGTCTACTCCTTTCTGCAAGTCACATAGCAGCTTGCAGTGTTTGTACTCCAAGTCCCCGTGCAGAGTTGGGCAGGTTAGAGTAAGAGATCACAAGAACTCAAGGTGTGAAATGTTTCTGTGAAGTGTTTGTCTGGCTCCATAGAGAACATTGCTCACTGACTCAAAGGGAAGAGCAGGGTCTCGGTTAGGTGCTAATCAGCATTCCTATGCGTGATGCTCTGATGCACCTGGAATGTCAAAACAGTTCCAGTATGACAGGATTGCAAATTCTGTGACCTTTTTGCTTTTAATGAGAAAATTTTGTGTGTGAAATAGACTCATGCTCAGCTCAGGGAGGACTTTGTCACCCAGCATAGGAAATTTGAAGTCAGATTAGCGTTTTTGGGGTTTAGAAGCAGGAAAGGAGATTTCTTTGGGGTAAAAAAATGCTGAAATGGGTTTTCTAGTCAAGCCCCTGTTCAATATTATCTTTCCAGCTCTTGGCTGGGCTGGAGCTGAAGAAATTTTCTGCCTGAAGCCAAAACAGACAGAAAATCACTAGTGGAATTAGGATGGGAGCCTTCAAACAGCAGGTGGACGGCGGACTGCTTCCAGAAGTGAAGCAAATACATCTAAAGGTAAGAGAAAAATACACAAACATTGTTTGATACAGCTTGAAATAAAAGAACCTCTAAGACTGCTTACAGGTTTGTGAGAGCTGAGCGTTAAAGTGACCTTAAATCTGACTTTAGATTTAGATGACTTTTAGGAGGAAGTTGTTTGCAGTGAGGGTGGTGAGACACTGGCACAGGTTGCCCAGGGAGGTTGTGGCTGCTCCCTCCCTGGAGGTGTTCAAGGTCAGGTTGGAGGAGGCCTTGAGTGAGCTGTACTAGTGGGAGGGGTCCCTGCCTATGGCAGGGGGTTGGAACTGGATGATCTTTGAGGTCTCTTCCAACCTTACCATTCTATGATTCTATGATGTTTTGGTTGATTTCTATTCTCACTCAGCAAAGTGTGAGCCTTTTCCTCACAGGAGTGTAACAGGAGGCTTTATTGGATCTGCTGTGTGGCTCTTGGGAATGAAAAAGAAAAAGCACTTAGTTAAAAATGTGATTTTCAGTGATTATGTTTCAGTTATTCTCATGAGGCTTGTCAGAGAATAACCCTTACAGTTCCAGTAGGATGTGGGCATTATGAAGGCCATGTGCTCCACAGCAATTTCTCTCTGTCTTTTGGTTTCTGCTGGAGAACTATGTCCAGATCCTACTGAAATCTTACTTTGGTAGACCATCCTTGCCCCCCATATCAAGTGGCTTTTGGGAGTGACAGGACTAGGGGGAATGGAACAAAGCCAGGCAATCCCCTCTCTGCCAAGCAGTTCAGTATTTCTGAAGGGCAGGCCTCTAGGTTCTACTGCTCACTTTCTCTCAATCAGGAACATTAAACTCTCCTTCTATGAGGAGAGACTGAAGGAGTTGGGGCTGTTCATTCTGGAGAGGAGAAGGCTCCCAGGTGACCTTCTTGTGGCCTTGCAGTATCTGAAGGGGGCTACAAGAAAGCTGGGGAGGGACTTTTTAGGCTGTCAGGGAGTGATAGGACTGGGGGGAATGGAACCAAACTGGATATGGGGAGATTCAGACAGGATGTGAGGAGGAAGTTCTTCAGCTTGAGGGTGGTGAGAGTCTGGCAGGAGCTGCCCAGGGAAGTGGTGGAAGCCTCATCCCTGGAGGTGTTTCAGGCCAGGCTGGATGAGGCTGTGGGCAGCCTGAGCTAGTGTGAGGTNATTGACAAGGGCTTGCAATGCCAGGACAAGGGGCAATGTGGCAGAGGGGAGATTGAAAGTGGCTGTTAGGAGGAAGTTGTTTGGAGTGAGGGTGGTGAGACACTGGCACAGGTTGCCCAGGGAGGTTGTGGCTGCTCCCTGCCTGGAGGTGTTCAAGGCCAGGTTGGAGGAGGCCTTGAATGACCTGTGCTAGTGGGAGGTGTCCCTGCCTATGGCAGGGAGTTGGAATTAGATGACCTTTGAGGTCCCTTCCAACTTTACCATTCTATGATTCTATGACTCTAATTATTGATGCAGCATGCTGCATATAACCAAACAGCAGTACAGTTGCACCAAGGGGTGAAAGCAGTTGAAATTTACTTTCTCCTTGCCTCTTTTCAACCCTTATCCTCAGGTCCCTCTCCCATTCTGGATGTGGATATGTAGAGAATAAAGTACAATCTTCCGCTGAGTCCCATCTAGCTCAGACAGGTGAAGCTGAACTCTGAAGTGGGATATAAGATCTCATTTTTTGTACAGGTCGTGGGTAGGTTACTGCACCTATGAGGTGAAGGATGGCACTCCTGAGCAGTGTGGCTACCTGCTTGCTCTCCCCTCAGGCTGGAATTATGTCATATTCCAGGCCACAGCATAATCTAACTATCAATGCAGCACTCACTAGGTTTGAAATGCCCATTCATCACCAGCAGTTGGGGGTGAATGGCTCTGGTCTCAACAAGGGCTGGACAAGATTAGCTTCATTTTAAATCACATCAAATCTAAAGAAGGATATGGCTCTGCCCATGGCCTCATAGGAAATAATGGGTTAATATTACCTTAGTCTAAGAGATTAAGACATAAACTGTCCAATAAAATTGTGTCTAAATCCCCTTAGTGTCTTGAAAAACCTTGCAATGTTCTCTGCTCCAAAGTATACAGAAGCTGCTAGACTGTTCCATTTATTTTTCAGTTTCCCTAGCTGGAATAAATGGATACAGTGGAGGCTCTCTTTTTTTTCACCAGCTGAGGTACTGGCCCCAGGAGTCATTGAAATGGAGGAGAGTTAAGGCAGAGTTAGAACAATGGGCAAGAGCTAGATCATAGAATAATAGAACCAGTCAGGGTGGGAAGGGACCACAAGGAGCAGCCAGTTCCAACCCCCCTGCCATGCCCAGGGACACCTCACACTAGATCAGGCTGTCCACAGCCTCATCCAGCCTGGCCTTAAACACCTCCAGGGATGAGGCTTCCACCACCTCCCTGGGCAACCCATTCCAGACTTTCACCACTCTCATGGTGAAGAATTTCCTCCTCCCCTCCAGTCTGAATCTCCCCACCTCCAGCTTTGCTCCATTCCCCCTAGTGCTGTCACTACCTGATAGCCTAAAAAGTCTCTCCCCAGGGATGAGGATGTCTGCTTAAATGTGCAGCCCGTAAGAACTTATCCTCATTTTTTCTTTAGCTTTCTAAGGCCTGAGACAAGGCTATTTCACAGACTGCTTAGGACTGCTTTCTGGTATAACAAACCTGCTGCAGGGAACGAACTGACCCCTAAATATCTTTTAGCAGATGCAATATTAGAAACAGTTTGTTGTAGTTCACTGCAGGTAACACTTTTACATTTGATGATAATATTTCCTTTGAGATCATAGAATTGTAGAATCAGTCAGGGTTGGAAGAGACCTCAAGGATTTTCCAGCTCCAACCCCCTGCCATGCCCAGGGACACCTCACACTAGATCAGCCTGGCCTTAAACACCTCCAGGGATGAGGCTTCCACCACCTCCCTGGGCAACCCCTGCCAGGCTCTCGCCACCCTCATGCTGAACAACTTCTTCCTAATCTCCAGTCTGAATCTCCCCATTTTTAGCTTTGTTCCATTCCTCCCAGTCCTATCACTCCCTGACAGCCTGAAATGTCCGTTCCTGGGCTGTCTAGAGCCTCTCTTCATACCAAATCATTGCAATGGATGCACAGTGTGGGAGCTGGTGTACAGATACAAGAATCAGAAATGGTCTCACTCAGGTCTCTTAAAAAAAAATATAGCTTAAGAGAGAAGTTCTTTCTTATGAAAACTGAGCTGTGATAAGAGAGTGAGAGCTTTTGTGATCTTAAATGTTATTCATAGAATCAGTCAGGGTTGGAAGGGGCCACAAGGAGCAGCCAGTTCCAACCCCTCTGCCATGGGCAGGGACACCTCACACTAGATCAGGCTGCCCACAGCCTCATCCAGCCTGGCCTTAAACACCTCCAGGGATGAGGCTTCCACCACCTCCCTGGGCAAACCCTGCCAGGCTCTCCCCACCCTCATGGTGATGCTGCCATCCATTTAGTTTTAGAGATGTGGAAACAAACAACCACCACCACCACCAACACACTCAGAGCGGTGGAGCAAACACTGTACCACCGCCGGAAAACAGATGTAAACGAAACCAGCTCCCCTGTGCCAGATGCTAGCCGCACATCTCTTAAGCCTAACTTCGCTCACCGGCTGCGTCGCTGAGTCCCTCTAGTGGCGCCGACATCTCTTCGGCTTCAGCGTGCGATTAAAATCCTATTCCTCAGCCGCAGCCAGACCAGCAAATTCACAGGTAGCTTTTCTGGACGCTCTTGCGAGCTGTGGCAAAGCGAATTTCGGCTCAGACCCCGCGCAGGCGAGGGTTAACGAATGCGAATCGCATTTTAGCTGCGAGGGGCAATTGGAAGCGCGCAGGAAGGAGAAAGGAATTTTGGAAAGGCTATTCAAGAACTAATTACTGTGGGCAAGAAACACGCAGAGAGCAACGTAATATCCAGGGTGGCCAATAGGGATAAAAGCTGATAGGCAAATCTGTCCTGACCTAGTAGTGAAGACTGTTTAAAAACACTGATCTGCACTTAGCTGCTGGATGTGCATCATCCTCTTTCTCACTCTCTCTCTCTCTCTGACACACACACATGCTCCTGGATTTGCAGAAGACAGACATCTAGGGCACCTCTTGGCACCCACGGGAACACCACACGGGATTAAGAAAGCACAGCAGTAAGTACTCCCAGCATTAAATGCTTATTAAGGGGCAGGCTGTTGAGACTTACCAGCAAATCCAGCGGGACTTTAATAATGGAAAGTGGTTGTCTTTGGTTTCCCTTAGGAAGTGCTGAAAGCTGCCTCTCCAGGATTACAACTTCACCTCCTGTTTTTGACGGCTGCTCGTTGTTTACCGTCCCTGTGGTAACCTCTGGCCCGGCAGTAATCCGCTCGTTATCCTCGCCGGTTGAGTGCGGGAGCCGCGACGAGTACAGGCAGCAGCCGACACCGGGAGGGCGATGATGAATTCAGACAATTTCACCTCCCAAAGCTTCCTCTCTGCCATTCACAGCAATGCCAGCAGTTTGTTCTCGGGGCTCCAGTTTGTTCAGTCCTTCAAGCCGCTCATCATCCCCTGCTATTCGCTGGTGGTTTTCGTGGGGGTCATCGGGAACTACCTCCTCATTTACGTGATCTGCAAGACAAAGAAAATGCACAATGTCACCAACTTCCTGGTCGGCAACCTGGCGTTCTCCGACATGCTGATGTGTGCCACCTGTGTGCCCCTGACGCTGGCGTACGCCTTCGAGCCCAGGGGATGGGTGTACGGGCGGTTCATGTGCTACTTTGTCTTCCTGATGCAGCCTGTCACCGTGTTCGTCTCTGTCTTCACCCTGACCGTCATAGCTGTGGACAGGTATTGTGCCATGGTGTACCCCTTCCGCAGGAGGCTGACCATCCCTATTTGTGCTTACATCCTGGCTGCCATCTGGCTGCTGAGCTGTACCTTGGCTGCCCCAGCCTTGGTCCACACTTACCACGCGGAATTCCCGGAGCTGGACTTCTCCATCTGCGAGGAGTTTTGGTTCCACATGAAAAGGGATCGCTTAGCTTATGCCTACAGCACCCTCGTCATCACCTACATCCTGCCTTTGGCAGTCATCTCCTTGTCCTACCTGAGGATCTCAGTCAAGCTGAAAAACCGTGTGGTCCCAGGCAACGTCACCCAGGGCCAAGCCGAGTGGGATCGAGCAAGGAGGAGGAAGACTTTCCGCTTGCTAGTTCTAGTGGTGGCAGCTTTTGGAGTTTGCTGGCTGCCCCTGCACATCTTCAACATGATAAAGGACATAGACATCAGCTTGATCAACAAGCAGTACTTTAACTTCATCCAGCTGCTCTGCCACTGGTTTGCAATGATGTCTGCTTGCACCAACGCCTTTCTCTATGCCTGGCTTCACGACAGCTTCAGGGGGGAGCTGAAGAAAATGTTTGCCTGGAGAAAGAAGAAAATTGGACCTGCTACAAACTGCATTATGGGCAGTGTGGTGCTGTAAAGGAGAGCTGGGGGGAATGCACTTCCTTCATACACTAACACTCTAAGTCTTTTCCACTTCTAATCCCAGTTCCTGACATTTGGCCTCAGGGCTCAGATCTAACAACACAAGTCTCACTTGTAGCCTCTCCAGTACCTCTTCTCCTACAGGAGGAGAGGAAGATGTCATGTCCCAGAAAAGTCTTTACTTCAATGTGAGCTAGAGGCCAAGAAGATGCTAGCACTGTAAGATACCCTTGTGTAAGCCACAGGGATTCATCCTGTCTGTTTGGGATATTATTGGCAGCAGAAAGCAGGGATTTGGGCCAGAGAAGATTAAAAAAAACAAAAATATGAATATGAGACCTAATAATATCTCGATGAGGAAGGAATGAGTAAAAATTAAATCTGAAGATCTACCTAGAGTGCAGTCCTTAGCACAGAATCTAAGGTGGAAGACTAACAATATTCCTGTGGTCCTCCTGGATTACAGCCATGCTGAAAATAGCCTAAGGCTCTCTGAAATGCCCTCCCTGAGGAGCTGTCTCAGCTGTGGGCAGGAAATCAAGTTGGTAGGAGCTGCTCTGAGCATTCCTCTGCCACCTGAGCTATGCTGGCAGCAGCAGCAGGCAGAGATCTCCCCACTCCAGGGGGTGTAAATGATGTAAGGAGTGATAGCATCAGATCATCCACGCTCCCTCCAAGTGCCTCCGCACAGGACAATTGGCTCCTTTGTCTGTGTCCCTTGGTGAGATGTTCTATGTCTACCTTTCATAATTTCCTTCCTTACTGCCATGTTCTCCTTGCTGCTGGTTGAGTGGCTGGAAGAGCTGCCTTTGCAGCAGGACTGCTCCCTCCTCTGGAGGGTGAGTGATGTAAGGAGCAATGGCATCAGATCATCCACACTCCCTCCAAGTGCCTCCGCACAGGACAATTGGCTCCTTTGTCTGTGTCCCTTGGTGAGATGTTCTATACCTACCCTTCATGGTTTCCTCTCTTACTGCCATGTTCTCCTTGCTGCTGGTTTATGGCTGGAAGAGCTGCCTTTGCAGCAGGACTGCTCAGCTGCACTGGGCAGGAAGCTTTATGGCTTTTGGCCCCACACAATGCAGAGCCTCCTGTGTCTTGTGAACCTGCAGCACAGCACGTAGCAAGGTGAGATGCAGTATTCCCAGAGGGGAAGTAAAACTGGAGTGATGTTGTTTCTGTGAGGTACAACTGCCACACGGAGTGGCTGACAGCCTGCTGGTGAATTTGGTGATGCAGACAAAACGTGTAGTGGAAATGCATCCACAGAGGAGGACCTTGAGGATACCACCATGTTCCTGACACTGAATCTCGTGCTCCTGCAACCCACATCTGCTGCCCCTGCTGCCAGGGGACTGTGTTCTCAGTCAGAGAAATGGACCTGGTGGTAGCCCTGTCCACGCTGAGATATTTTCCCTTGAAATTGATTTTGACATATGCTGCCTTCAAAGCTGATCTCCAGAAACAGCCAGAGGCTTCAATACCAGCTTCAGGAGTGCTTTTGGAGGTGTCTGTTAAGAGACAGCAGATGGAAGGGGCTGTTGACACAGAGCAGGGTGCAAGCTTTGTGTGAGCAGTCAAAGAGCTGTCGTGCAGAGTGCAGTGGCAAATGTTCTCTTTCAAAGGAGTCTTTTGAGAAGAAACAATTTCCTCTGACATTCACCTTTCAGTAAGATGAGGGAGCCAGAAGGTATAATCAACCTAACTGTTTCTAGTGTCTTTCCTTCTCTGTCTGAACTGGAAATATCTGAGGTAACAGATAAGTGTATGGGACAAACTTCTGCAAGCAGACATAATTTCTGAAGAGATTCCTTCCAGCCTGCTCAGCTGCTAGCATGAGGAACTGTCTGATAGGTTGGGGATTGATCTGCTGGAAGGCAGCAAAGGGGAAAAGGATCTGTGAGTCCTGGTGGATGGGAGGTTGAGCATGAGCCAGTAATGTGCTCTGGTGGGCAAGAGGGGCAATGTCATTCTGGGGTGGATTGGAATGGCTTTGGCTAGGAGGTCGAGAAAGATTCTCCTGACCCTCTACTCTGCCCTGGTGAGGCCACATCTGGAATACTGTGTTCAGTTCTGGGCTCCCCAGTTCAAGAAGGACTTAAAGAACATGGGAGAGTCCAGCCCAGAGCCACAAAGATGGTTAAGAGAATGCAACATCTCTCTTACAAGGAGAGCCTGAGGGAGC
>VWYK01075514.1:4911-15266 GCA_013399775.1 Semnornis frantzii
TGGAGTCTCTGGAAATTTTCAAGACCTCCCTGGCCCTGTTACTGTGTGACCTGCTTTAGGTGATCCTGCTCTGGCAGGGAGGTTGGACTCAAAGATCTTCACAGGTCCCTTTCAATCCCTACCACTCAGTGATTATGGGATGTGTTTGCTTGGCACCAGACTGGGCCCTGGCAGAGCCAAGGGACTGGCCAAGCTTGTGGTGGGTGCAGGCTGGGGAAGCTGAGCTTGCTGCTGGCCCCTGAGCAGCACAGAACCCCCCAGTCATGGGCAGCTGGGGAGGAGACATGGGCTCCTGGGCATCATCTGACAGGGGAGTGGGGCATCAGGTGATGAGAGGAAATGGCCTGAAATTGTGCCAGGGGAGGGTTAGGTTGGAGATAAGGAACAATTTCTTTGCTGCAAGAGTGGTCAGGGACTGGCACAGGCTGCCCAGGGAGGTGGTGGAGTCCCCATGTTCAAGAAAGGTGTGGCCATGGCACTTGGGGCCATGGTTTGGGTGGTAATGGTTGGGCTCAGTGATTTCAGAGGCCTCTTCCAAGCCCAACAATTCCAGGGCCCTATGATTCTCTCACCCTTCCTGGGCACAAGCAGGCAGCTGCTGCCCTCGCAGTGTCCCTCGGCGGTGGCTGTGCCACGGCTGGGGTGGATGTGGCTGGTGTCAGCTGCATCCCAAGAGCAGTCTGGCACTGAGCATCACACTCCAGCCCTGGCCTCTCTGGAGCAGCTGAGCATCACACTCCAGCCCTGGCCTCTCTGGAGCAGCTGAGCATCACACTCCAGCCCTGGCCTCTCTGGAGCAGCTGAGCATCACACTCCAGCCCTGGCCTCTCTGGAGCAGATGCTTCCATCTGCAGCAGCAGTTCCAGGTTGCACTAATCCACCCGCGGGGCTGCTGCCATCCCTGCATCATTATTTCCACTCCTTCAGCAAGAAGCTTTTACTGGTGAGGAGCTCATGGAAGGAATAATCCTGCCCAGAGCCCTCCTGAGCATCCCTCACCCCTGGGAGCAGAGGGAATTCTCTGGCCTCATTTAGGCACACAAAAGGCCTCTAATTAGCTTTTTTGTTTAGGCCGATTATGAATCTGAGTTTTGACCTTTCCAAGTGATTAGCTTTTGATGCCAACTGATTTGCATAACATCAGTTTCTAAACGACATCTACAATCCAGGAGCTGACTTTTGCTGCTGTTGCCCTTCACCCCCCTTTTGGCTCTATTCCTGTCCCTGGATGAGGTCCTGCTCCTGCCCATCTGCTCAGCTGGGATGGAGCAGGGATTTGGGTGCACCCAGGTGTAGCTCTTTCCCCAGGCTCTGACTCTGCTGTCCCTGGAAAACTGCATCCCTCTGGACCTTGTCCACCTGTGGTGCTGCTGCCACCACCACTGCATGGCCCAGCCCAGCTCATGGAATTGTTCTGGTTGGAAAAGACCTCTAGGATCACTGAGTGCAGCCATCAGCCTGACACCACCATGGCCACTAAAGCTTGGTTCCTTGGGACCTCACTGCCACCTTGGTTCCTTGGGACCTCATTGCCACCTTGGCTCCTTGGGACCTCACTGCCACCTTGGCTCCTTGGGACCCCCACTGCCACCTTGGCTCCTTGGGACCCCACTGCCACCCTGGCTCCTTGGGAACCCCCAGCCCCCCAGCAAAGCCTAGAGTCCTTCCAGCTGGGAAGCTCATCTCTCTTTCCAGCTGTCCCTGGGGTGCAGGAGCAGCCCCAGCCAGAGCTGCCAGCATGGCCGTGGGCACAGCCAAGGTCACCAGTGGAGGCAGAGGGAACAAAAGGGCTCTGACACATTCTCTGTGGCAGCTAAACTCAAAACTCTTTATCAGCAATTTACCTTCCTTTATCTGAGCAAAGCCCTCCAGAGGTGCATTTTATTACCTTGGGTTATTAAACAAAAACTTTCTGATAATGAGGTGCTGAGATCTCTGCTGCAGCTGTGGGAGGGGGCAGCCTGGGCACCAGAGCCCTGCTCCTGCTGCTGCTTTATCAACCTCTGGGCTCTGTGCTGCTATCGAGACCGAGCTGCCTCTATCTCTGCTGCTTTAGCTCCTCCTTCCTGCTGCCGGAGCTCTCCCTGGCCCAGGAGCCATGGCAGATAAGTTGTTGCTTTGGTTAAGTCCTCTCGGGGGGCACCTGTCCTGGTGCACCAGCTCGGGGCTTAGGGGGCTTCATGGGAAGGTGGAGAGGAATCAAAGCTCTTGGAGATAACAGCTCCCTCCCCCTGCCCCATCACTTTCCCTCCCCTTGGAGAGAAAGGGGCCAAGGG
Organism: Semnornis frantzii; assembly: GCA_013399775.1. Classification (NCBI taxonomy): domain Eukaryota; kingdom Metazoa; phylum Chordata; class Aves; order Piciformes; family Ramphastidae; genus Semnornis; species Semnornis frantzii. The sequence goes on from VWYK01075514.1 coordinate 7,188, forward strand.
CTCAGTGCGGGACTGAGATCAAGGAAACTGAGTCAAAGCCTGGCTCTGAGAGCAACCCTCTGTGGGTAGGGCAACACTTTGTCCCCTTTGCCCACCCCAGCCAGACCTGGGTGCTGTGACCCTCTAAAATCCCCCCTGTTACAGGCTCACAGGAGCACAGGAGCACAGGGACACAGGGGCACAGGATCACAGGAGCACAGGAGCACAGGAGCACAGGGGCACAGGGGCACAGGATCACAGGAGCACAGGAGCACAGGAGCACAGGATCACAGGGGCACAGGATCACAGGAGCACAGGAGCACAGGAGCACAGGATCACAGGGGCACAGGATCACAAGAAGTTAGTGGTTGGAAGGGACCCAAAGAGCTCATCCAGTCCAAGCCCTGCCAGAGCAGGAGCAGACAATGCAGCTCAGGGCACATAGAACACATCCAGACAGGCCTGCAAAGGCTCCACACAAGGAGACTCCACAACCTCTCTGGGCAGCCTGTGCCAGGGCTCTGGGACCCTTCCAGGCAAGAAGTTGCCCCTTGTGTTGAGCTGCAACCTCCTGTGCTGCAGCTTCCATCCATTGCTCCTTGGCCTATCCCAGGCAGCAGTGAGCAGAGCCTGTCCCCCCCCTCCTGACCCCCAGCCCTCAGCTATTGATAAACATTGATTCAATCCCCTCTCAGTTCTTCTCCTCTCCAGATTAAGCAGCCCCAGGTCCCTCAGCCTCTCCTCCCCAGGCACTGCTCCAGTCCCCTCAGCATCTTCATAGCTCTCCATCCCAGGAACCATCTTTGGGCCTGAACACCCCCAGCCCCCTATCCACACCCCTATGAGGCACAGGCACACCACCCCCATCCCACCAGTCCCCTTCCTCCCTGCACAGCTCCCCCTTCCCAAGCCAGCATCTGCAATATTTTCTGCCCTGCACGCAGGCAGGACCTGGGAGCTGCCTGCTCTGCTTTATGACATCTCTGCTTCCTGGCCTGGCTTTATTGCAGCTGCTCTTTGGGGTATGGGGTTATAAATTGGGGAGGTGATGATGTGCAATCACTAACTGCAAAGCCAAGACATTTTCTCTGCCACAGCAGCAAGACAAATAAAGGTGAGGGACTGGGGGGNATCTTTGTCCTGGGAGGTCTCTCCAGAGCCCATGGCTGAAGGGACCCTTAAACAAACCCAATCTCAACCTATTTTTTGTCCTGGGAGGTTTCTCCAAAGCCCAAGGCTGAAGGGAAGCTTCAACCAACCCAGCCTCAACCTGATCTTTGTCCTGGGAGGTCTCTCCAGAGCCCATGGCTGAAGGGACCCTTAAACAAACCCAATCTCAACCTATTTTTTGTCCTGGGAGGTTTCTCCAAAGCCCAAGGCTGAAGGGAAGCTTCAACCAACCCATCCTCAACCTGATCTTTGTCCTGGGAGGTCTCTCCAGAGCCCAAGGCTGAAGGGAAGCTTCAACCAACCCATCCTCAACCTGATTTTTGATCTTTGTGTCCACCCAGAAATGGTGCAGGAGCTTCCTGTGCAGCCACTAAAATGACCTCTTCTCCCTGGACCTGCTGTAGCTTGGGTCAGGATGGGCTGAGGGACAAACTGAGCCCCAGCTGCGGTGCAGGGTGAGCTGCCAGCAGCCTCAGGACCATTGTCCTCAGCAGCAATAATCACTTGTGCAACTGTGCAAATGTGGCCAGCGAGGATGGGGTGGGTGATAGATGGGAGGGAGTCACCCAGCTGCAGCTTAAGATGTGGCTGCATGCTGCTGCACCAGTTCATCATGATAAATGTCATTGGAAAATCAATTCTCTGTGTACTTTTGGGAATTACAACTATCATTTTGGTGTGATTTATTTGCTGCATAACATGGACAAGGGCTCTTTGTTCATCATTTTGAAAGTTCATTTAAAATTGCTTTGAGTTCTTGGTTTTTCCTCCACGCCGTTGGCCGACGAGTCTCTGCTCCTGAGAAAGATGGGCTGAGGCTGGCCTGGCACCCTGCCCCCTCCTCATCCTTCTGCTCTGCCTGAGGTTGATGGGAAACCCTCCAAAGTCTGCTCATAGCAAGCCATAACAGTGAGGACATCTCTGGAGAACCAGAAAAAGGACAACTCCAGCACTGGATCACAGATCACAGCTCACAGGATGTCAGGGGTTGGGAGGGACCCAAAGAGCTCATCCAGTCCAAGCCCTGCCAGAGCAGGAGCAGACAATGCAGAACACATCCAGACAGGCCTGCAAAGGCTCCACACAAGGAGACTCCACAACCTCTCTGGGCAGCCTGTGCCAGGGCTCTGGGACCCTTCCAGCCAAGAAGTTGCCCCTTGTGTTGAGCTGCAACCTCCTGTGCTGCAGCTTCCATCCATTGCTCCTTGGCCTATCCCAGGCAGCAGTGAGCAGAGCCTGTCCCCCCCCTCCTGACCCCCAGCCCTCAGCTATTGATAAACATTGATCAAATCCCCTCTCAGTTCTTCTCCTCTCCAGACTCTCAGCCCCAGGTCCCTCAGCCTCTCCTCACCAGGCACTGCTCCAGTCCCCTCATCATCCTCACAGCCCTCCCTTGGACTCTCTCCAGCAGGTCCCTGTCCCTCTGAAACTGGGGAGCCCAAACCTGAAGGCAGCACTCAAGATGAGGTCTCAGCAAGGCAGAGGAGATGTGGAGGAGAACCTCCCTGGATCTGCTGGACACACTCTGCTTGATGAAGGTCAAGAGAGGTTCTCCTAGGCACTGAGCCTTGCTCAGTCTCATCCCATTGGCCTCTGCCCACCCACCCAGCCTGCCCAGGTCCCTCTGCAGTGCCCTCCTACCCTCCAACAGCTTCACATCTGCTCTTAACTTGGTGTCATCTGCAAACTCACTATGCTGGACTCAATCCCCTGGTCCAGATCATCAATAAAGACATTGAACAGGACTGTGCCCAGCACTGATCCCTGGAGCACACCACTGGTGCCAGCTGCCAGCTGCATGTGGCACCATTCACCACCACTCTCTGGGCCCTGCCCTCCAGCCAATTCTTGACCCATATCAGAGTGAATCTGTTCAGCCCAGGAGCTGCCAGCTGTGCCAGGAGCTTGCTGTGGCAGAGGGTGCCAAAGGCTTTGCTGCAGTGCAGGCAGACTCCATCCACAGCCTGCCCTGCACTCACCAGGAGGTAACCTGAGCATAAAAGGAGATGAGGTTGGGCAGGCAGGACCTGCCCCTCCTAAACCCATGCTGGCTTAATGCCCCCCAGGATCCCATTGACCCACTTAGCCACCAGGGCACATTGCTGCCCATGGATGTTCTCCCCCAGCACTCCCAGGTCCCTCTCCACAGGGCTGCTCTCCAGCAGATCCCCTCCCAACCTGTCCTGCTGCAGTTTGTTCTTCCTCCCCAGCTGCAGGACTTGTCCTTGCTGAACCTCCTTAGGTTCCTCTGTGCCCAGCTCTCAGTCTGCCCAGTCAGGCTTCTTCCCAGGAGGAGCAGTGCTGGGCTGGGACATTTTTCTGCCTGCATGGTATGCTGGGGACAGCCTTCCCTTTTCTGTTCCACACCACCCACCAAACCTGTTTGTCCTGCCTCAGCTTGTGGGGAGGCTGAGAAACTTGTCCCACCTGCTCAGGAGGTGCCCACCCTGCTCTGTGCCTCCTCAGGGGGTGTCCAATCCTGATCTGTGCATGGTCAGGAGGTGTCCAGCCCCAGTCTGTGCCTGCTCAGGGGTGCCCAATCCTGATCTGAGCCTGGTCAAGAGGTGTCCAACCCTGCTTTGTGCCTGCTCAGGGGGTGTCCAATCCTGATCTGTGCCTGGTCAGAAAGTGTCCAACCCCAGTCTGTGTCTGCTCAGGGGGTGTCCCACCCTGCTCTGTGCCGGCTCAGGGGGTGTCCAATCCTGATCTGTGCCTGGTCAGAAGGTGTCCAACCCCAGTCTGTGCCTTGCTCAGGGTGTGTCCCACCTCCATCTCTGCCTTGCTCAGGGTGTGTCCCACCTCCATCTGTGCCTTGCTCAGGGGGAGTCCCACCTCCATCTGTGCCTGGTCAAGGAGTGCCCAACCCCAATCTGTTCCTGGTCAGGGGATGTCCCACCCTGATCTGTACCTAGTTTGGGGGTGTCCCACCCATACCCATGCCTGAGCTTTGTGCTGGTGCTCACAGTGGTGCTGCCAGGAGTCTGCACATGGCCCTCTCTGGGTGTCCTTCCCACCCTCTCTCCTCACTGCTGTGTCCAAAGGGATGGTGCCAGAATCCTGGGAAGATGTGGAGATGAGGTCTCATCCTGCAGCAGGCCAGCCAGGGAGGGGCCAGGGAAAGAGCAGCTCAAAAGCAGCTGAGTTCAGGTTGTTTATCGTTGAGTGCAGAGCTGAGCAGGGAAATGATCCCTCTGTAAACACTCTGGGGGAGCCAGCAGGCAGGGGCATGAGCTGTTTAAGTTACAGGACAATGTTGGCACGGGGACAAGAGGGCTAAATTAGCCATGAAAAGGAAAGAGTTAGGCTGGAAATGAGAAGCAAAGTTAAAATCATCAGGGAAGTGAGGTTCTGGGAAAGCAGAGGGATGGAGGATTGGAGCTGATGAAAGTTCCAGGATGGAGCCTGGTCCCTTTCTGGATGGGATGCTGTGGTGTTGCTCCCCTAGTGGGGAGCCCCACACCAAGGCTGGGCCCATCAGAGACATGTCCCACGAAGAAAAGTGGCACAGCTCTTTCAGCAGTGGTCAGCCCTAGTCAGATACTGTTTTTCAGCTGGGCACATTGCTTAGGGCCAGAAGCAGCCCTTGGGTCTTGCTTCTAGTGGCCATGGAGGTGTTGGTTGGACCTGATGATCAGAGAATGGTTTAGGCTGGAAGGGACCTCAAAGATCATCTAGTTCCAAACCCCTGCCATGGGCAGGGACACCTCCCACTAGAACAGGTCACTCAAGGCCTCATCCATTTCATGATCTGAGAGGTCTTTTCCAACCTTAATGATTCTCTGACTGTGTGACTCCCAAGCTTTCATGGCAGCCTTGTGCTCAAAATCCCTTTCCCTCCTCTCAGCCAGCAACAGGGAAGAGTTGAGACCTGAAGCAAGAACAACTCCACCCTGGAGCTGCTGTTCTCCATCTGTCCAACAACCCAAATGAAAGGCTTTTGCCAGCCCTGTGAGTGGGTCCTTTCCATCCCCACCATAGATCTGTGGTGAGGAGGTGCCATGCAGCACCATGCAGTGCCACACAGCATCATGCAGTGCCATGCAGTGCCACACAGCATCATGCAGCGCCATGCAGTGCCACACAGCATCATGCAGCACCATCCAGTGCCACACAGCATCACGCAGTGCCATGCAATGTCATGAAGCACCATGCAGTGGCATGAAGCACCATGCAGTGCCATGCAACACCATGCAGCACCATGCAGTGCCACATAGCATCACACAGTGCCATGCAATGCCATGAAGCACATTGCAGTGGCATGAATCACCATGCAGTGCCACACAGCACCATGCAGTGCCACACAACACCATGGAGTGCCATGCAATGCCATGCAACACTGTGCAGTACCATATAGCATCATGCAGTGCCATGCCAGCACTGTGCAGTGCCATGCAATGCCATGCAGCACCATGCAATGCCATGCAGCACCATGCAGTGCCATGCAGCACCATGCAGTGCCATGCAATGCCATGCAGCACCATGCAGTGCCATGCAGCACCATGCAGTGCCATGCAATGCCATGCAGCACCATGCAATGCCATGCAGCACCATGCAGTGCCATGCAGCACCATGCAGTGCCATGCAGTGCCATGCAGTGCCATGCAGCACCATGCAGTGCCATGCAGCACCATGCAGTGCCATGCAGTGCCATGCAGCACCATGCATCACCATGTATTTCTTGCACAGCAGACCATGCCAGCACCAGTGCTGCTCAGCCTCTGCTCTGGGGTGCCCCAGATGCCCTGCACTCCTCCAGAGCTCCATCCCTGTCCCTGTCCCCCAGCCAGGCTCTCACTGCAGCTCCCTTCTGGTTCTCCTTCCCCTCCTCCCAGCCCGAGCCCCACAGCCTAATTTGGAATAACAGCCGAGGGAGTGTGGAGGGGAAAAATCCTTCCCTGTTCCCTTCCTCAGCTAATCCCTGACAAATTCTGCAGCCCTGGCTGTGGGCTTGTTCCAGAGATGCCCCTGATTGAAATGGAAATACTCTCTGCACCTCTCCCTGAAAGGAGAAGCTTCCCTCTGTTGAGCAAACCTTCCAGAGGGGGTTTTATGGTTGGATTTTAATGGTTGGCCTGCCCCAGGAATGTGGCAGCTGGCTCAAGAGCTGCAGGAAACATCTCTGCCCATAAACCCCCCCCCAAGCCAGCAGCTCTGGCTGACATTGTCACGAAACCCAAATATTCCTGATGCTTATCAGGGGCCCACATCAAAGGCACTCAGGCCATAAATCCTGTGCCACGGAGCCCAGAGCAAAGCAGCTCCCTGGGCTACTGGTGTCCAGAGAGGGGCTGCAGCCCCAGCCCCACATGGGAAGGGCAGGAGGGCTTGGGCTGGGGCCAATACCCCCAGCAGAGCCCAGAGTGGGGCATTGGTGAAGGTTTTTGCCCTGTGGGGAGAACCCCACAGAGCTTGTTCCTTGGCACAGGTTGGCAGCAAACCTTGGGTGCATTTTCTGGGTGCTCTGCATGCCCCTGCCCCTCTGCTTCGGTCCTGCACCAAGAGGCAAATGGCCATGGGCAGTTTGTTTGGGGGCAAAACCTTTTTGATTCTTTGCTTGGTGTGTACAGGGACACAGATTCCTCCTGCCCAGGTTGGCTCCAGCAGATGTCTGAGCTCTTCCCAGTGCTCCCAGCAACAGTGCTTGCAAAGATGGTCACTATTTGGTAGTGGAGCCTCCATCCCTGGAAATGTTCAAGAAATCTGTGGCCATGGCACTTTGGGAGATGGTTTAGTGGCCATGGTGGTGCTGGGTTGGTCTGGACTCAGTGATCCTTGAGGGCCTCTCCAATTGAAACAGTTCTGTGATTCTATTTCATCCCCAGCTGGGGGAAAAATCAAACTTAAAAGATGTAAGAGATGTGTGTGGGTGGAGAAAGCACCACAGGAGGTTTGAAGGGTGGGAGAGCTGAAATCACAGAATCACAGAATTAACCAGGTTGGAAAAGAGACCTTCAAGATCATCAAGTCCAACCTATCACCTAACACCTTCTAATCAACTCACCCATGGCACTGAGTGCCTCATGCAGCCTCCTTTGAGACACCTCCAGGGATGGGCACTCCACCACCTCCCTGGGCAGCCCATCCCAATGCCAATCACTCTTGTTGTGAAGAGCTTCTTCCTAACATCCATCCTGAACCTGCCCTGGCACAGCTTGAGGCTGTGTCCTCTTCTTCTGTCCCTGGGTGCCTGGGGAATGCCACTTGCTAGGGAGCTTGGTGCTGGAGCAGCAGCCTGGGGAATGCCACTTGCTAAGGAGCTTGATGCTGGGGCAGCATCCTTGGGAATGCCACTTGCTAGGGAGCTTGATGCTGGGGCAGCAGCCTGGGGAAGGTGAGCTGGGAGCTGAAGCATTCCTGGCCACGGGGCTGGGGGTGACCCTGTTGTCCCCAGGCCTGGGCAGGCTGACAGCACATTATGCAGCTTGCCTACCTTTTGTTGCAAGTTGGAGCCAGGAGCATTCCTGCAGATCATTTAGATTCAGGGAAATCAGCATTTTTTCCCAACCCCAGGAGGATATTTCCCACCAGTTGGGCTGCAGGGTGACCTCCAGGAGCCTTCCAGCAGGGTATTTGCTTTGCTCTGTAAAGACCTTGAGTGATGAATACTTCATCTCTCAGGTAACTTGTTCCAAAAAGTTAATTATCTCCCTGGTTGCTCACTTGGGAGTTCCATCACGCTCTGCTGCACCTCAGCTCTCACCAACTATTACAGAAGTGCCCAAAGGGGAAGTTTCTATCTTGCCCTCATCAGCCTGGCCGTGCCCTGATGACAGCAGGATTTACATCCATGGAGTCAGAGTGCTCCTGGGCAGCTCTCTCCAGGCAGGGCCACCCCTCCTGGCCCACAGCTGCCTGTGCCAGGGCCACCAAAGCCTCTTTCCCACACAGGAGGCAAAGGCTTTGAAGAATAGGATCATAAAATGGTTTAGG
>VWYK01075516.1:0-20492 GCA_013399775.1 Semnornis frantzii
ACTAGGGAGAAGAGACCAAACCTATCTTGTTCCAACCTCCTTTGGGGAGTCATAGAGAGATTCTACAGAAATGACCACTTGTGACCAGGCACACAAGTAGCTGAATTCACAAGAACACTTTAGACACAGTGAGGAAATGAATCTCAAAGGAGAAGGAGTTTCCTAATGAGCTAATTCCTGTCAGCAAGGACCAGGCCTCCCCTGCTAGGCAAAGAGAGGGTCTGCTTACCAGTTGGAAATGAGTAACTCCTATTGCACATTTCTCATTCATTTCCTTCTGGTGTTTGTTCTGAATGAGACACTCCATCAGGTCCCCAGAATCAATCTGGTTATCTGCAACCTCCTGAAGAAGAGACGAAAAGTTTAAGACATGATTTTAATTTGTTGTTTTCACGCTCCTTTGGCCCACTGTGATGAGGAAATATTTTGGAAAATGGAATTTCCAATTCCACTCACCATTATGTGACCACCCAAGAATTGTACCACACAATTATTTATAGATAGAACCCAGAAAAGTCTTTTCAGGCACGCAGAGACACTTTGGACTCAGGAGAACATGCTGCAGAGCCTCAATGCTTTCATAAAGTACTACAGCTAAGTGCCTTCATTGCTGGGTAGCTACTCAATGCCAGAGCAACATAAGAAGTTATTTCAGCAATGCTGAGCAGCTGTACAGAGCCCAGTGGCTGAAGGCACCAATTGTGGGCAAGGGAGAAAGAAAAGTTTAGTTTTTAAAATAATTTTTCCAGTTAGAGGGCAACTGTCATCTTAAACCTCTTTTTTTTTTTTGTGCTAAGGCTCTGACAGCAGAAGTAGCAGGTGGAGCTAAGAATATTTGGGTTAGAATGGTTTAATTAAGAGAGTTTTGTTAACTCCTTACATCTAGGTCTTACTTTTGAGCAAGTACACCAAGAACTAATCCTAAACCCTTCCCTATCCTTTCCCACAGAGTGTTTTCTCCCCTCTACACATTGCTCCAGAGCACTCACATGACAGAAGGTCTGGATAATTGGCTCACAGGCTCTCATCAGCAAGGCTTCGATTTGAATGTCCTGCAGGGAAGATGCAATATTTCATTTCATCTGTGGTAACAACTTCAAACTCAACCCAGTTTCCGGGCTTGGAAGAGGTCATCCAGACAGCTTTGCTCTGCACTTCTGGGAATCCTAAGGTTCACTCTTGCCAACAACATGGCAAATGTAAGAGAAGCTTTCCAGCTTAAGGGAAGAGTTTGGTCTCCACAGAAACTCCTCACTTAGAAAATTCAGCCAATTCATAGATTGGTTCAGGTTGGAGGGAATTAACTTTAAGGATCTTGATTTTAACTAGACATACTCAAGGATTTCCTTTACCTTAGGATGATCTTTAGATCATCCAGTTCCAAACCCCCCTGCCATGGGCAGGGACACCTCTCACTAGCCCAGGTTGCTCAAGGCCTCATCCAACCTAGATTTGAATACCTCCAGGGAAGGGGTAGCCACAGCCTCCCTGAGCAACCTGTTCCTGTGTCTCCCCACTCTCACTGTAAGATTTCCTGCAGACAGAATGCTACAGCAGTAGAAGTGACCTCACACCTAGGCAGCAGTGAAAGATTAATGATAGGTCTGAGCAAACCTTTTTTGGAACCACCAGAAGGAAGCCTTTCCTAGGGGACCTGGAACCACCAATAGGAAGCTTTCTCTAAGGCACAACATAAGTTTTAAGAGATCCAGGGAAGAGTTTGGGGCAAGATAGACAAAAGATGAAGCTTCCCAAAATAAATTAAGCTGCTGACCTCACTGAAACCCTCCATTGATGGATGTGGCAATGACTTCTTGCAACATTTCTGGGGACAGGGGGAGGGAAGTTGCTGTGTGCTACTCAAAACTACCTACAAGCAAGACCACAAAATGAAGTCCCACTACATATCTGGACTTGTGCTAAAGGTAATTGGGTTACCTGTGCAAGAAATCTTAGCTTCAGTGCCATAACTGATTTTAATCACAGGAAATATCCTCCCCAGCCTGAAATCATAGAATGGTCTGGGTTGGAAGTGACCTCTGAAGGTCATCCAGTCCAATCCCCTCTGCACTCAACAGAGACATCCTCAACTAGATCAGGTTGCCCAGAGCCCTGTTGAGCTTCACCTTGAATATCTCCAGGGATGGGGCCACAGTTCCCTCCCTGGGCAACCTATTGCAGTGTTCCAGCAGCCTCATGGTGCGGAACTTGTTTGTAACATCCAATCTGCTGTGCTCTAGTTTGAAGTCATTGCCCCTGATCCTGTCACTGCAGGTGTTTGGGAACAGACTCTCTGCAGCCTTCTTATAGCCGTCTTCAGGCACTGGAAGGCTGCTGGTAGGGCTCCCTGGAGCATTCTCTTCTCCAGACTGAACACTCCCAGCTCCCTCAGCCTGTTCTCATAGCAGAGGTGCTCCAACCCCTGATCATTTTCAGGGCCTTCCTCTGGATCTGCACCATCAGTTCCATGTCCTTCCTGTGTTGAGTGCTGATTTCAATTCTCTTTGTCAAGAATGCCATAGGAAAACTCACACTGTGCAGGGTAGAATGGATGGTCTCTGCTTGATCCTAGTGAGCTGCATTTCTGCAGCTACTCTAACCTCACTACCACCATGACTTTAACCAGACGTGATCAAGGATCCCCTTTATCCTAGGCTGAACTCTGCTCACCTCAGACTCCAGCTCAGTGAGGTTTCCCACTATGTCTCTGCAATCAGACACCAAGTCATCAAGATGGTCCTGAAGGCATTCCAGCTCCTAGAAAATCAGAATTTTAGTATGTCATCCAAGAACCCAACTGGAAAATTTGTAACGTGTCCAGCTGCTCTGCTCCTTGTAAAGTCCTAAATCTCACTTACTTCCACTCCCAGAACATATACATCATGGAATCGTTTTGGTTGGAAGGGGCATTAAAGATCATCCAGTTCCAAGCCCCTTGCCACAGGCAGGGACACCTCCCACTAGCCCAGGTTGCTCAAGGCCTCATCCAGCCTGGCCTTGAACATTTCCAGGGAGGGAACAACCACAATCTCCCTGGGCAACCTGTGACAGTGTCTCACCACCCCCATTGTAAACAATTTCTTTGTAATCTCCAGTCTCAATCTCTCCTCTCCCAAATTCCAGTCTCAATCTCTTCTCTCTCAAACTCCAGTCTCAATCTGCCCTCTTCCAAACTCCAGTCTCAATCTCTGCTCTTCCAGCCCAAAGCCATTGCCTCTATCACTACAAGCCTTTGTAAATATGTAGTAATGATTGTGAATGCTGCTTTAAGATGCTGTTTGTCCTCAAAGCTGCTGGTGTTTCACTTCTATCACCTTTAATTTGCCCCTCACATAACCTTATGGAGAGATTCATTACCCAAAGGACAACCTACAACGGGCACTTCAAAAAGGCAAAGGTGTGTGCTCTGCTGCTTCTGCAGTGGAATGCTCCTTTCCTCCAGCTCTGCTAGGACACAGCAATTTAACATGAAAGTCTTTGTTGAAACTTTGTTAAGTAGCAGCAGATGTGAGTGGAGTTTCTGTATAAACACAGGAAGCATCTCAGCATTTGCCAAATGGAAATGGGATAAAGTTTACGTAGCAAATGTCAAGCTTGTATCAGAGTATTGCAAAGACAAGGCAGGGTGGTTTAATTTAAGTCCTTGTTAACTGCCCTCTTCCACTTTTTTATGCCACTTTTAAACCTACTGAAGCCATGCAAGAAGTGCAAAGCTTCTTGCTATCACCTCCATCCCTGTCTCACCTAGATTACATTTCAAACTGCACTCATTGTTAATCTATTTTCAGCTACAGGTGAGATGTCCCTTTATCCTTCTTTTTTCTTTCCCCCCCCACCCCTCCACCAGCTCTGCAAACAAAATAGTAGTGTTCCTGCACACCAGTACCTGTCCTGTCTCTGTTTTCTCACTGCACCACTTCCCTAAATCAATCATGCACTTGTCCTGAAGGGCTGGGTCCAGCTTCACGTCCATGGCACGCTGGTGGAGGATCCTCTGGACCTCTGCTCTGCACTCTCGAGATAGCTGCAAAGAAGGCAAAGAGGCTTTTCAGAATCCCAGCACTGTGGGGGGAAAGGAAAGGACCTCTGGAGATCATCTAGTCCTGCTAAAGCTGGGTCACCCACAGCAGCTCAGCAGATGGAATCTCTAAATCCATCCAGTGCAAACAAGAAGCTGTCAGGCAAGGCACTGAGAGTGACCACAAGGGCCACCAGCAACTCCAGAATGCACATGGCAAGACCTGTACTGGCTCAGCATGAGCCTGCTGAGGGCCCACAAGCCATCCATGCTCCAAAAGAGTTTGGAGCTCTGGCAGTTAGTTTTGGATTTAGGCTCCTCTTATTTCATTACAATGAATTTTATACTCTTAAGTCTTCACTTTGCTTTTGAAATGAGGTTGTAAAGCAAGTCCCTAGATCATCTGCTGCACCAACTCCCTCCTTCAAGGCTACAGAGGAAGAGAAGACAAAACAATCTTCTGGAAGAGAAAGTCAAACTAAGCTCATGCCCTCAATACCAAAATGCAAGCCAAATTTAGTCTCAGTTGCAATTTCTTCTCAGCAATTCCCACTGCAGTATATAATTTGCCAGGACTGTGGGAAAAACAAATTGTAGAAAATCAAGAGAGGTTGGGATGGTGCTTGTCAGACCTCAAATGTACTGCTCAAAGCTTAAACCTTCAGACATCTCGAAATCCAAACAGCTGGAAGTTACCCAGCAGTTTACTGTCAACAACTCCAAGTACAGCTCTGACCTGTGAGGAGTTTGCTTTCAGAAAGCTAAATATCCAACTGACAGCTGTTCCCTTAGCCTACTTTCCACAGTAAAAAATAACATTTAAAAGCCTTTTCACTCCCTGATAGATTATTTGCAGGGTGGTTATTGATTGCTTTGGTCAGCACTGTTTGGAATTAAAAAGTCTCAGCTCAGCAAACTAAGAAACGGCATTAAAAAAGTATTCCTAAAAGAGAGATGTTTTCCATCAATGCTTGACCTCTGCCACCAAAGACCTTTGAAATGAGGTTGGAGAAATTAATTTTTAAGCCAGCCCATTGTGTAAACCTACCAACTCCTGCAGGCTGTGCACACTCCGGGGCCAAAAGAAATGGAACCAAGCAGCCAGCTGCTTTTCAAGGGAGTGCTTTGCTAAAGGCAGGAGGGGGCAGCAAACTTGAAAAGAGTAGCTCTGAATCTGGTGGATTTCAGACTGCAGGGCAGCAATTCAGATCCCTTCTGCGTAAGCACATTTAGGAGCGCAGCACTGATGCTTCACGGCAACAGGAAGAATTTAATGGGAGTGTAATCTGAGTTGAACTCAGAACTTCATTAGAAGCAGCCTAGGAAAGCTGGGCTTGGAACTCCTCTCTGCATCAAACCAATTTTGCAGCTATGTGAGCTATCTACAAGGAGTTGCATTCTTCTTTGTGCAGAACAAGGGGGAGGGCTTGCACTGTGTCTAAACAAACATACCCAAGCTGTAATCAGGACTTTCAGGACACATTTCTCCTTGTCATAGCTTGCTGTGGTCATTTTACTGTACCACAACACCACCACAGACCTTCAACGCCTGGCTGAGGAGCAGTGTAAGTAGCTTTTAAATAGCTTTTGTGAGTTCCTGCAGTTTTAGCAACTTCCAGATGTCCCCCTAATCCTTCTCATCACAGATCAAAGAGCAGTAGGCTGCACTCTAGCACTTACCCTCCTTCCTTGCTCCTCTGTTCGGTAGGCATGCCTGTACAAGCAGGAGAAAACAGCTCCTGGAGGCATCAGCTCACTGGTCTCATTCCAGCCATGGGTGTGGCAGAGACGGGAGGCATCTCCCTGACACTTGCGATAAAGGACAGTGTCCAGCCTGCAAACACAGAAGGCATCACTACAACTTCATCCATTCCACAGAAGGATCACTACAACTTATCCCATCCCTGCACACACAGAAGGCATCACTACAACTTCATCCATTCCATAGAAGCATCACTACAACTTCATCCATCCCTGCACACACAGAAGGCATCACTACAACTTCACCCATCCCGGCACACACAGAAGGCATCACCAGCACTTCACCCAAACCTTTAATGCTTTCCACACCCACAAATGCATCCTAGGCAGAGAGCCCCTCTCCAGGTCTCACATACCACCACATCATTCAGCAGCAGCGCCTGGCCAACCGAACCAACAGGTGGCAAAGATGCCAGTCATTCACTTTGGAATCACCTCCTTCAAATTGCAAAACCCCCCTGGAGAGTTTTTATTACAAATTCAATCTTCAATGCTTCCTGAAACGTCTCCCACTCTCATCTGCAGCAGCCCAGCCAAGTGCTGACACGGGAGCAAAGAACTCACCTCCCTGATGTCCTAAGGCAGCAGAAAGGCAGGGACACACCACACACAGAATGTTGTGAATGGTTTAGGTTGGAAGGGACCTCAACTACTTCACACCTCTCCCCTGCCATGGGCTGGACATCTCCTATTAGATCAGGTTTCTCAAGGCCCCATCCAACCTGGCTTTGAACATTTCCCAACTTGGAGCCTTGACAACTTCTCCAGGCAACCTGTTCCAGTGCTTCTCCACCTTCATGGGGAAGAATTTCCCTAATGAATTTTTGAGGGTCAGGATGTTGCAAACACTCAGTTTTCTTTTATCTGAAGTTTGACTCAAGCAATGAGTTATGTGTTGGAGATGTGGCACAGGCAGTAGAACCAGCAAGGAGGGGAAATAGAAAGAGAAGGAAAATTTTTTTTGCCTAAGGTCACAAAGACAATCCCAGGGCTGGAGCAGCTCTACTGTGGGGACAGGTTGAGGGAGCTTGGAGTGTGCAGCCTGGAGAGGAGAAGGCTCCACAGGGACCTTAGAGTTGCCTCCAATACCTGAAGGGGTCCTGCAGGAAGGCTGCAGAGGGACTTTTGCTGAGGGTGTCTAGACACAGGCCAAGGGGGAATGGTTTGGAGCTGAGGGATAGCAGAGTTAGACTGGAGCTCAGGAAGTTCTTCAGTACGAGAGTGGCGAGAGTCTGGAACAGGCTGCCCAGGGAGGTTGTGGCTGCTTCCTCCCTGGAGGTGCTCAAGGCCAGGTTGGATGAGGCCTTGAGCAACCAAGTCTAGTTGAGAAGCATCCCTGTCAGTGGTGGAGAAGTTGGAGAAGGTATCTCTGAGGTCCCTTCCATCTTCAGCCATTCTAGGATTCTGTTCTTGTCTGCCTATGCAAACAGTTATGGAGATGACTAAACAAAGAGTCACAAAGCCCTGAACTCTCTGGTCCATGAAACACTGTGTAAATTACAAGTAGAAGGTTCACAGAGCATGCCAGCCCTTAACTACTGGCACTGCTGCCTGCAGACTCAGCCATGAGTCAGATCTCCTTCAGGTTCTGTTTGAATGCCCTTGGCAGCAACCTCAGCCTGTGACGTCTTCCTTACGCTGCTTGGGGCCACTGACAACAACCATCCCACTTCTGGCACTAACCCCATTTGGTGAGCTCCACTTCCTCACCTCTCCATCTTCTTCAGAAGAAAAATCAAACACTTCTTCTTTCCTCACTGGCAACACTTATCAAATTTAAACTCTCCTCATCTTAACCCACACAAGACTGGGGGGCTCTGTGTGTACTGAAAACAGAGCACTGCCACCTTTTGGGGGAGGAAGCTGGAAAAGCAGCTCTCCAGAGGGAATCAGATCTGCTCTGCAGGCTGTCCTCACACCTAGAGAACCTGAGAAGAGGCAGAAATGGAAGCAGGGAGCTCCTCACACTGTGGCCCTTTGTTAAGGCTTGAAAGCTTGGTTTTCTTAGTTCTCATGTTGCAGTGCTCAGAGCAGCTAAAACTGGCTGCCACCTGCACAGAACGTGACCTCCAACTTCTCCTGGTTTGAGCTAGATCAGAACTAATTCTGCTCAAGGACCTGACTTTCCAGCTCAGCCTCTGCTCTGTGAGGCACTTTCTGAAGTACAGGGCAGGTTTGCACAGCCAGGGCTGCTCCTAGCAGTAAGAAGCTGATGGGGAGAGCTCCTGCCAAGGGCTGGGATGCAGAAAGGTTCTGCCCTGGACTTGCTCCTCTGCAAACCAAAGGCACTGCTACATTTTGTTCCCCATGCTGGGGTATAGGAAGTCATAGGTGGCATCTGTAGGAAGGAGTGGACAGGACAGGTGACGCTCAACTGACCCATAAGGGATTGCATCTCATGGATGGCATCACCAGGAGAAAGCTGAAGGATCATCAGGGTTAAGCCTCTTCCCCACTGGCTGGTGTCCCAGGAGGGCCCTGCTGTTCTGCCTTCAGTTCTCATCCCTGTGTTCAAAGATCCAGCTGCAGAATCCAGCTGCTGAATCCTGTCCCATCCGTTGCTGAGTTGGGCCTGGGACTTCCTGAGCACTTGCAGCCAGCGTCAGTGGTGACAATGGTGATGTCATTGCCACCAGGGGTTGGGGTCCATATTGGTTTGTGGCTATTTCATTTCATTGTTCTTATTTCCATCCCAGCTAGCTCAGTTTTTCTCCCAACCCATCAGTCTCCCTCCCTTATTTCCTTTCTTTTCCCCTTTGGAAGGCAGAGGCCTTCACAGACACTCATCTAGCAGCCAGCTCAGCCCTGACCCTTGATGCAACTTCAGTATGGCCACAGAGAATTCTTCTAATTAAAGCTGTATTGAATTTCAGAGCACAAACCTGAGATGCTTTTTAGGGCTGCATCGTTTCTAAGCAAGTCTCTGACTCAAGTGGCCACCACACTGACTTTTCTAAGCAGCTTTTGCCCTTCAGCCCAGGCCTGCTTTGAAGTCCTCTCAACACACACACAAACTATTATGTTTTACAAGGAACCACTAACACAGAGAAACACTAAATGGAGGCATCAAAAGAAGTTAAATCTTGGAACTCACTTCCAATCCCGAGATATAAAATACTGGAGCTCCAAGAGTCTATGTTCACAGTCCTCTACCATCTTCTCAGTGTACAAATGCTCCATCAGGCAAGAAAGAATCCTGCAAAAAGAAGGAAGAAAAGTTAGGTGAGGAACTGTCAGACTCAGGCTGAGTTTCCTCTCTAAAGGTAGGGTTGCCACAGCTGTGGGTCACTGGAAAGACTGGCAAGAGGCTCAGCTAAGTGAAGATGTGTTTGAGGTTCTATCCCTGGAGACATTCAAGACCAGACTTGATGTGGCCCTGGGCAGCCTGCTCCAGTTGGAGATATTGCCCCTGTCTGGACAAAATGACCTTTGAGGGTCTCTTCCAACCCAATGCAACCTGTGAAAGATCTTTCTCTTCCTTCCAAGAGATGACATCTAAACCCACGACTCTCTCCAACTCCAATGCTTTGTTTAGCAACACAAGCCAAAACCATAAGGAATACTTTATATAAAATCTATCTCAAGAAACAATGAGACCTCATGATAAAGGAGACATTATGAAGATAAAGGAGGTCACACAAGAAGAGCGTGACCAGCAGGTTGAGGGAGGTTCTCCTTCTTCCTCTGCTCTGCCCTACTGAGGCCACATCTGGATTACTGGGTCTGGTTCTAGGCTTCCCAGTTCAAGAAAGACAAGGAACTACTGGAGCAAGTACAGTGGAGGCTCCCAAGGTGCTAAGGGGCCTGGAGCAGCTCTGTGAGGAGCAAAGGCTGAGAGTCCTGGAGCTCTTGAGGAGCAGCCCCAGGGGGGATTTGAGCAATGCTCAGCAAGAGACAATGGGTGGGGGGCAGGAGGATGGGGTCAGACTCAAGTCAGTGGTTGCCCAGAGTCAGGACAGGGGACAGTGGGCACAAACTGGAACCCAGGAGGTTCCATCTGAGCAGAAGGAGGAACTTGTTTGGTGTGAGGGTGCTGGAGGCTTGGAGCAGGTTGCCCAGAGAGGTTGTGGAGTCTCCTTCTCTGGAGAGTTTCCAACCCCAAATGGGCATTGTGATCCTGGGCAAGTTGCTGTGGGTGCCCTGCTTTAGCAGGGGTTAAGAGTGGATGTTCTCCAGAGGTATCTTCTAGCTCCCTCTATTTTATAATTCAGAGTATTAGACCCTGAGGTCCATGCATGGTGACTAGTGTTCCTGACTTTGGGAATACTGCAGTGCTGTGGCTTACCCTTAGCTGTAGGACTGTTGGGTAGTTTCATTAGCCTTGGTCCACAGGTCTCATCTTACCAGATCCTGCTGTAAAGCATCCCTACCCTCTAGCAGATCAACACAGCCACCCAGCTTGCTGTCATCTGCAGACGTACTGAGGGTGCCTCAATCCCCTCATCCAGATCATTGACAAAGAGGAAGAAGTCTTTCATGGAGAGAGTGGTCAGGGACTGGAATGAGCTGCCCAGGGAGGTGGTGGAGCCACCAACCCTGGATGTGTTTAAGGGTCATTTGGATGTGATGTTTAGGGATATGGTTTAAGGTGAATCTTGTAGAGTAGGGCTATAGTTTGGACTTGGTGATCCTGAGAGTCTGTTCCAAGCTGGATGTTTCTATAATTCTGTGAAGAGGAGAGGCCCCTGGGGGACGCCACTGGTGTCTGAGTGCCAGCCAGACTTAGCTCTAGCCACTTTGGAGCCTGTCATTCTGGAGAGCTTTCAGTTATCTCTTTGGGTGAACCACATAAGCTTGATGGAAGCCTTGCAGGGAAAGAGAGGCCTGTGGTGGGCCAGAGGCACCTACATGGGGTCTCCTGAGCGGATGTGCTTGCAGGCAGTCTGGATCACCGACTCGCAGGCCTCATTCAGCGCCCGGTCGATGCGGTAATCGGCACCGGGGTCCGTTTCCTGGATCAGGGTTTGAAGCTGCAAGAAAGACGTGGTGGAGAGGACAACCAATTAGGACAAAGAGAAGGAGAGCACTCACAGCTTCTCAGTGTGGCAATGCCACGCTGAAAACACCGCCATCGGCTACGACCTCTGCTCTTGCTTATGTCAAGTGTTTGTGCTGCCAGCTCAGCAGATGCTGGTGAACCCTCACAGAGTCACAGCATGGGGAGGGTTGGAAGGGCTCTCTGAAGATCACCCAGTCCAAGCCTTCTGCCAAAGCTGGGGCACCCTGGCCAGGTCACACTGGAACACATCTAGGTAGATTTGGAAAGCCTTTAGAGAAGGAGACTCCACAGCCTCTCTGGGCAGCCTGCTCCAGGCCTCCAGCACCCTCACACCAAAGAAAGTTCTCCTCATGTTAAGGTGGAACTTCCTGTGTGAAGTGGCTACCTGGGCCCCTTATACATCAATTTACAATGCGGGACTGCCAAGATTTGAGTATTGTGTCTTTGATCCATCCTTCTTGCCTTAGGATGATGGCATCAAACATGCACATTTGAGACACTTAGCATGAATCCCAATGTGATGGTTTGGCAGTTCCCTAGATCGGAAGAGCACACGTCTNGACGACAGGCCTGAGTGGCTTATCTATGTTTTGAGTACTTATTCTTATACATCTCAGCAAGCCTATGAGTGAAGTAGACATCACCATTGTTTCCTTTTCTCAGCCTGTAATATATTTTTCTCTATTACAATATTCCAATTAGCCCCAAACTAGCACACCTAACTACTGGAATCCTTAACCTGGAACCCAAACCAAGGTTTAAAGATCATCTGCCTGACTACAAACAGAGCTTAGAATTATTTTTCAGTTGCCTGGAGAGGACACAGAAGTTTTGGTAATATACAGAATCACACAGCTGTGGAGGACAGAAGACTTTTGAGCTCATCAAGTCCAACCGCTCACCCAGAACTCACAATCCCAGCTAAGCCACCTCTAAATCACATCCCTCAGCACATCCACACAGCTTTTACACACCTCCAGGCATGGTGACTCCACCACCTTCCTGAGCTGCCTGATCCAGTGCCTGAGAACCCTTTCTAGGAAGAAAATTTTCCTAACATCCAATCTGAACCTCCCCTGACAGGTGAGGCCATTTCCTCAAGGGCGTGAGGGTGCTGGAGGCCTGGAGCAGGCCATCCAGAAAGGTTGTGGAGTCTCCTTCTCTGGAGAGCTTCCAACTCCAGCTGGACACTGGACACAGCAAGCTGCTGTAGGTGCCCTGCTTTAGCAGGGGGGTTGGACTGGATGATCTCCGGAGGTCTCTTCCAGCCCCCACCATGATGAGGTTACATGATTCTGGGCCAGCTCTTAGCCCAAGATCTCCACATCCCATATCAATTCCTACCAAGCTGTCAATACCCAAAGACTGCCAAAGGGCAGACTAGTGTCATCCTCTGACAGTCAAACATCTTTGGCTGACAAATCTGGAGCAGAAGAAAAAAAAAACACCAAAACCAAAAGAGGAATTTGCTTAGAAGGCAACTTCACAGCAACATCAAACAGTTTGCCCTGTTAACATCTTGACGCTTCCTTAATGATTTTTGCTACTGGCCCCCAGCCCAGCTAAATCAAAAGCACAGTTACAATTTTATCCTCCATCTTCACCTAAACACCACCTAGGAGCCTTTCAGGAGCAAAGTCTCTAACATCACAGATCAAAAAAAGAGAACTGGAGCAAAGACAAGCCTGAGTAAATTATCCACTAGAACCCAGACTGCCTGGGAAGAATACAGGATTTCCCACAGCTTGCTCTTAGCCAAAGTCAGTTGGAGAAGGTTCTAGGGGACAGTGCTGTCTGGTAGAACAGAAGGTGGTAATGGAGAGATTCACAAGAAAATTATATTTAAAAAACCAAAAAGATACATTTTATACTAAAGAGGGCTGAGGTTTTATGCTGAGAGTTGGGGATGTTGAGGCTGGAGAAGAGAAGGTTTCAAGGAGAACTTCCGTTGGCTTTTCAGTCCTTCAAAGGGGCTCTGAGAAAGCAGGGGACAGACTTTTTAGCAGGGCCTGTTGTGACAGGGCAAGGAGTGATGGTTTGAACTGAAAGAGGGAGATTCAGAGTGGACAGAAGGAAGAAATGTTTGACACTGAGTGTGGTGAGAACCTGGCGCAGGTTGCCCAGAGAGATGTCCCATGGTTGGAACCACTGCAGGTGAGGTTGTTTGCGGCTGTGAGAAACGTGCTCTAGCTGCAGATGTCCCTGCTGAGTGAAGGGGGCTTAGACTGGATGACCTTTGAAGATCTCTTCCAGCCCAAACCATTCCATGATTCTATAGGACTCTCAAGAGTCATCAAACAAGCCTGTAGAGGCTCCAGTTTATACCAGGGAGCTGCGTCTTCTGCAGGAGAAATGAGAAATTCATTTTGTGCTGATATCACTTCATGCCAGATGTTTACACATGAAAAGAGATCATGTAGGGTGAGTGGAACTCCTCCTTTAAGGATAAAGAGTTAAATGAAAGCTCAAACCTGGCACCTTCTAACATGTGCAGGTTCAAGGAACTGGCCAGAGAATTACGTGGGCAGGACTCCTTCCCAGGGCTCAGTTCAGGTGAGTATTTGTGTTGATGCCATAGAATCATGAAAGGGTTTGGGTTGCAATGGACCCTAAAAGGTCATCATCTAGTACAACTCCTCTGAAGTGAGCAGGGACATCTATATGCTAGCACCATGCCAGAACTCAGGATCACAGAAAGGTTTGTGCTGGTAGGAACGTCATCCAGTTCCAACCCCTCTGCCATGGGCAGGGACACCTCCCACCAGCACTGGTTGGCCAAGGCCTCATCCAAACTGGTCTCAACGCCTTCAGGGAGGGGGCAGTCACAACCTCCATGGGCAATCTGTGTCATTCTCTCCCCACCTTCACTGTAAGAAATTTCTTCCTTGTCTCCACTCTCAGTCTTCCCTCTCCCAGATCAAAGCCATGGTCCCTCATCCTGGCACTCCCAGCCCTTGTCCCAAGTCCCTCCCCAGCTCTCCTGTAGCCTCCTTCAGGTACTGGTAGGTTGCTCTAACGTCTCCCTGGAGCCTTCTCTTCTCCAGGTTGAATATTCCCAACTCTCCCAGCCTGTCCCCATAGGAAAGGTGCTACAACCCTCTAATCATCTCAGTGGCCTCCTCTGGATTCTCTCCAACAGTTCCATGTCCTTATGCTGGGAGCACCACAACTGGGTGCAGTAGCTTTGGTATAGAAGAACTGGTTTAAAAGCATCAACCCCACTGCAGATTTGCAGAGATTCTAATTTTCCAAATCTGAAATCTGAACAATTTCTGGTGGTCCCCCCCTGCCTTGACTTCTGACTTGCTCTGAACGTGTACTTCATGGTCTGGAAGTTATTCCTGAGCTGAATTGATCTTCCAGCAAATTTGCAAATAATTCTGAGACAGCAAATTCCATTTCACACTGAAGCAGAAAAGAAGGATTTGGCTTTTCACACAAATGTTGCACAGCTCAAGTCCTGCACTGCAGCTCCCCGCAGAAATGACTCAAACTCTACAGCTGCTGCACCACTACACCTGGTGCTGCTGCAGAGTGAAGCTGCAGCACACAAGCACCCTGTGCCTGACAGCAAATTAGCAAATATTTCTTTATCTTTGATAGCAGGCAGGCACCAGCAGCACTTTGGGCTCAGACTTTGAGCTACCTTCAGATTGAAAATGGACTATGGTGGTTGTGTGAGCTGCAGGAGGTAAAGAGCAACCTCTCCCCCAATTCATACATCAGCTCTAAGACTCTTCAGCCTTTTTTTGGGCACCGATGTCACTTTTCCTGGCTCGTCAGTCAGTAAAAACAGGTAATCATAAATTCACAGAATGCTTTGGGTTGGAAGGGGCCTTAAAGACCATCCACTTCCAACCCCCCTGCCATGGGCAGAGACACCTCCCACCAGATCAGGTTGCTCAAGGCTTCTTCCAACCTGGCCTCAACACTTCCAGGGAGGGGGCAGCCACAACCTCCCTGGGCAACCTGTGCCAGTGTCTCCTCACCCTATCTTCCAAGAATTTCTTCCTCATCTCCACTCTCAATTTCCCCTCTCCCAGCTCAAAGACATAATCCTTCATCCTGGCACTCCCAGCCCTTGTCCAAAGTCCCTCTCCAGCTCTCCTGTAGGCTTCTTCAGGTACTGAAAGGTTGCTCTGAGGTCTCCTTGGAGCCTTCTCTGCAGCATGAACAACCCCAACTCTCCCAGCCTGTCCCCATAGAGGAGGTTCTCTCCAGCCCTCTGTTCATCTCTGTGGCCTCCTCTGGATTCTCTCCAAGAGTTCCACATCCCTCTTATGCTGGGGACACTGGGACTGGGCACAGTGCTGCAGGTGGTATCTCACTGGAGCAGGGAAGAGGAGCAGAATCACCTCTCTCATCCTGCTGCTTTCACTGCTTTTGATACAGCCCAGGACAAAAAATATCACATCACACTTAAAAACATCCCTGAGGTTGAATAAATACTAAGGAATTGTGTTCAAGGCAAAGAGGCTACAAAGAGGATGCATCTGGGCCAGACTGGGGTTTCTAAAAGGCAGAAGATCATCTCATTTCACGCAGGGCTTTTGGAGAAGAATAGCATTGCCTTCAGAGGCTGCAGCTGCAAAGGTGTGCAGCAGCTTATGGTACCCACCTGGCCCCTCAACTTCCATTTCCATGGTTTAAGCTGAATGAAATGTTAAAAATAAACCAGAGTGGGTAGGTGCTTTGAGGTGATTTTGTGCATTTCCAAGGACAGGGCATAGGGGGAAAATGCAAACGTGAAAAAGCAGATTTGCTTTCATCTTGTCCCCACAAAAAATGTGCTGCTTGATACCAAGTTACACCTCCAGCCCATGGCAGAATCACAGAATAGGTTAGAAGAGACCTTCAAGCTCATCCAGTCCAACCCTTGACCCAGCACTGAAGGGTCACCACTAAACCACGTCCCTAAGTGCCAAGTCCACAGGCTGCATGAACATCCCCCAGGGACTGTGACTCCAGCACTGCCCTAAGCAGACCATTCCAATGTTTGAGAACCCTTCCAGTGCAGAAATATTTCCTAGCATCCAGCCTGAACCTCCCCTTGTGCAGCTTGGAACCACCTCCTCGCTTCGCATCAAGGAGAAGAGGTTGCTCCCTTCTCACTGCAACCTCCCTTCAGGGAGCTGTAGAGAGCAATGAGATCTGCTCTCAGCCTCCTCTTCTCCAGACTGAACATCCCCAGCTTCCCCAGATGCTCCTCACAGGGCAGTGTTTCGGGTCCATCTCCAGCCTCCTTGCCCTTCTCTGGACATGCTCCATATGGAGGACAACAGCCTCCAGCACTCACTGGTACCCAGCAGAACCTCACTGCCCCCACCAGAGCCTTCGCTGCCTTCAGCAGAACCTCGCTGCCCCCACCAGAGCCTCGCTGCTCCAGCCAGAACCTCATTGCCCCAACCAGAGTTTCTCTGCCCCCCACCAGAGCCTCGGTGCCTTCAGCAGAACCTCGCTGCCCCATCCAGAGCCTCCATCTGAAGGTAAAACACTGACAAATCAGTGCTGCTACCAACCAGGCCCTTAGGGTGATGACAGAAGGGGAGCTTACTGCCTGCTGACAGTTGAGGCCCACGTTGCCCTTCTCGCCCCGCACCACCTTCATCAGGCAGTGCAGGGTGCGGCCCTTGCGGTGCAGGCCGGAGCAGTGGTGCTCGATCTCGCCGCGGCAGCTCAGGATGATCTCGGGGCTCAGGGAGAAGTCCTCCATCAGCATGCGGCGGTAGTCCAGCATCTCGCCCTGGCACTCGCTGCTCACCTGCCGACCTGAGCCGAGGGAAGGTGATGTGATCCAGGATTAGTCACAGAATTATCAGTCCAACCGGCAAACCAATTCCACCGTGGCCATTAAGTCATGTCCCCAAGGGCCACGGCCACACCTTTCTTCAACACCTCCAGGTATGGGGACTCTCCCTGTTCCAGTGCCTGACCATTCTTGGAGGAAAGAAGTTAATGCTCAGCAGAGTTCTTCATGCAGTCATTGAATGGTTTAGTTTGGAAGGGACCTGTAAAGCTCACCTAATCTGAACCCCCTGCAGTTAGCAGGGAGGACCAGGATGGCTGGAGGGCTGAAGCGCCTCTGCTGTGGGGACAGGTTGGGATAGTTGGGGCTGTTCAGTCTGGAGAGGAGAAGGATCCAGGGACACCTTGGAGCAATGTTTCGATATCTGCAGGGGACCTACAGGAAGGCTGGGGAGGGACTTAGAAGGGTTTGGAGTGACAGGATGAGGGGCAATGGTTTGAAACTGGAGCAGGGCAGATTTGGGTTGGGCATCAGGAAGCTCTGCACAATGAGGGTTGGGAGACACTGGCACAGGTTGTCCAGAGATATGGCTGAGGCCCCTTCCCTGAAGACATTCAAGAACAACGTGGCCCTGGGCAGCCTGCTCTAGTTGGAGGTGTTCCTGCTGCCTGCAGGGGGGTTGGACAAGATGACTTTTGTGGGTCCCTTTCAACTCAATACAATCTGTGAACCCTACAACTACAGCTCAGAGCCCCCTATAACCTGATCTGGCATTGTTTCAGGGGTGAAACATCTGCCACCTGTCTGGGCAACCCTCCTTGACTAACGCTACCATTATGCTGGAAGAACAGGGATGATGCCCACACTCTGGATCACATCAGATCACAACAACTGTGCTAGAGCAGATGTGCTGCTGAGGATTAAACCAGTTGTTGTGGTAGCTCTGGGCCTGTAAAACATCAAGGCAGTGGCTTCATGCATAGCTTTGCAAAAAGGATTCCTGAAGAATCTTGGTTTTGGCCTTCACATCACAGGAGTTGCTTTGGAAGAACAGCAGCGGTTCTGCACTCGTGCAGCCCAGGTCAGCTTTTCTCTGGCTGCTCAAGGGGTTGTTTTTTCCACTGCAGAGATAAAATTAATTTACCAGCTGTATATGGAACTAGAGGAGGAATTTGTCTGGACAGCAGCTTAAACATTTGGTCTGAGGCAAAGGTTTTCTAGAGCAACAGCACATCCTTGCTTAGGATGCCAAAGCCGAGACCAGAAGATGTCAGCCAGAATGTCCACAAAGGCAATGCAGCTGCACAGAAACTGAGCTCTAACAAACCCTTACATCTGCTAGAAGTTTTCAGTGAATCACAGAATGGGATTGGGTTGAAAAGGACCTTCCAAAGTCATCTAGTCCAACCTTGCTGCAGTGAGCAGAGACAAGTAGACCAGGCTGTGAAGAGCCTTGTCCAACCTGACCTGGAATGGTTCCAAGGATGAGGTATGTTTGCTATAGTCTCTGTGTAGACAGTTTGGGCTTGTTTTTTTTTATAACCTCAAGGAAGATGTTGGGGTTTTCTTTTTCTTTCTTTTTTTTTTTTTGCTAGGCTCTCCCCTTAGCCCCATTGCGATCTGTTCAGTTGTGTGTATGCACAACTGGGGCTCCCAGGAATTAAAATACATCTGCATGGGGACATGTGGAGTAATCATGGGCTGTGCTCCATGCATGAACCACACGCTGCTGAACCTGTTCCACCACAAAAGTGGAAGTTAACAGCTGCAGAGCAGTTTCCTGTGTGCAATGCAGGAAAGGATTTGCCCTGCTGCAAGCAGAGGGGATACAACAAAAAGAAGAAACCCCACAACTTTAGCATCATTTCCACATCAAGCAGAAGCAAGAAGTTCTCCAAACTCCCAAACACACAGCTTGTGATGGCTTTAGGGCAGCCTTTCCTTCCTGGGCCAGAAGCCCTGCTGCTGAATCCTGATTCAGCATCTAGCTGTATGCCAAGAAGAAAAGCAAAAGCTCTCCAGTCCTAGAGAGCTGGAACATGTCCAGAGAAGGGCCACAAGGATGATCAGAGGACTGGAGCACCTCTCCTTTGAGGACAGGCTGAGAGAGCTGGGCTTGTTTGGTTTGGAGAAGAGGAGACTTATTGTGGCCTTCCAGTGTCTGAAGTGGGCTCAAGAAAGCTGGGGAGACACTTTTTAGGGTGTCAGGCAGTGACTGGACTGGGAAGAATGGATCCAAATCAGAGGAGGGAAGATTTAGAGTAGACCTTATGAAGAAGTTCTTCAGCATGAGGGTGTTAGACACTGGCACAGGTTGCCCAGAGAGGTGATGGAAGCCTCATACCTGGATGCTTTTAAGGCCAGGTTGGATGTGACTGAGCAACCTGATCTAGTGTGAGGTGTCCCTGCCCATGGTAGCAGGGGTTGGAACTGGATGATCCTTGGGATCCCTTCCAACCCTGACAATTCTGTGGTGATACAACATGGTGCTGGTTTACAGGTCATGGCACTTTCACAAAGAAGCTACAGTAAGGTCCTTTAATGCCTTTAGGACAGCCACAACTGTTAGAAGATGCTCAGCTTCCACCAAATTAGACATAAAAAACATTCTTATCCCTGTGTATGAAAAATCAGGTAAGAGTCAGAGAAATGAAAGCCTTTACACAAGCTACTGAACTGTAAGGAAGGAAAATCACCTACCAGAAGCACAGGAGCAAATGAGGGGCTTTCCCTGAGTGATGATTAACTATTTGTCTACTCTGTGTTTTAATCAAGCAGGATGTTTGAGGCTTGCTACACAAAGCAGGGGGAAAAAAAATCTGCTTGGATTCACAGTGAATAGAAGGATCTGCAATTACACATCAGGCATCCAAGTGGGATTTGCTGGTTTGCATTTTAAACTTCTTGTCTACACAGCAGGAGTCAGCATCAGGGCTTTACCTAGCTGTTCTGATCTTCCAAACAACAGTGCTGAAAAGCATTATGCTGGGGAAACTTCCCTCTGATTCAGAGCTTGGAGAAGGTTACTTGGATAAAAAGGTTCTCAAATCGTGTTGGAGATGAGGGTGAGAAGGTCACTTGCAGAAAGAGGCTACCAAAAGGTGTTGCAGTTGAGGGTAAGAAGGTTACTTGGACAAAGAGGCTACCAAAACGTGTTGCAGCTGAGGGTGAGAAGGCTACTTGCAAAAAGAAGCTCTCAAAATATGTTGCAGCTGAAGGTGAGAAAGTTACTCAAAGAGGCCATCGAAATGTGTTGGAGCTGAAGCTGAGAAGGTTACTTGGAGAAAGAGGCTATCAAAATGTGTTGGAGCTGAAGGGGAGAAGGTTACTTGGACAAAGAGGGCACCAAGATGTGTTGGAGCTGAAGCTGAGAAGGTTACTTGGACAAAGAGGGCACCAAAATGTGTTGGAGCTGAAGCTGAGAAGGTTACTTGCAGGAAGAAGCTACCAAAGGTGTTGGAGCTGAAGGTCCAGGCAAAGCCAAGGTGCCAGCAAGCCAGAGGTGCCTGGAGTGAGCTGCACTTACCCCTGTGCACAGCAGACTCGAGGCACATGAGGAGGTAGGAGAGCCTGGCTTCGCGGGAGCGGGGCAGGTTCTCCACGTTGCAGCGGTACTTCTTCAGGTCACTCTTGCATGACTTGGCCAGCGAGTAGCTGACTTTGTAGTCCTGGGCAATCAGCTTCTGGCGAGTTGTCAGAGCATCTCGACACTGCAGGAGACATGTGGGGATGGGGAGTGAGCTTCAGCAGGCTGCTGGCACACAGTTAAACCTGCTGCTAGGTTTTCAAGTTGTCTTTTCAAAGGACCATAGAAACGCCTGATTGGGAAAGGCCTTAAGTTCATTAAGTGCAGCCATAACCTCACAGCTCCCAGCACACAGCTCTTAGAACATGTC
Organism: Semnornis frantzii; assembly: GCA_013399775.1. Lineage (NCBI taxonomy): Eukaryota > Metazoa > Chordata > Aves > Piciformes > Ramphastidae > Semnornis > Semnornis frantzii. The sequence goes on from VWYK01075516.1 coordinate 20,421, forward strand.
CCTAAGCTACTTGTCCAGATGTCTTTTAAACACAGTTCAGTGCCATGAGTTTAAACAAGTCCAGGTGCTGGG
>VWYK01075517.1:71-16256 GCA_013399775.1 Semnornis frantzii
TTTCCTGAAAGTTCAGTGCAGAACGTAAATAAATTAGAGCATTGGTTGTAAAAGAATAACAACAATCAAGTCTGTATCATTCACTGGTTTCCTAATTGGCATAAAAAGTCAATGTATGAACAATTTCACTCTCTTGGCTTTTGGGCACTGGCTCTATCACTGTTTCTTTGCCTCTCTGACTCCTCCACATTAACTTTTTTCAGAGCCTTGCTGGTTCTTCTTCCTGGGGGGAGAGAGGCCCCTTCTAGGTTTTCTTTATCTGGGGGAGGAAGACTGGATTTCCATATTATTTCTAAATTCTATATACTGTAAGTACATGTAAATATAGTTCGTATATATTCTTGTAAATTTAGCTTGCTGTAAAATATAGCTTTATCTTACTTTCAAGCCATGTGAGCTGGTCTGGTAAATTTTACTGGTGGGGAGAGTTTCCCAACCACCACAGATGTTCTTCTTAATATGCCAGAAATGAATACAGTAGAGAATTTGAATAGATCTAGTTCCTGTACTCATGTAAGCTTTTCCCAAGCGATCCACACAGACAAGTGTAGCATCTCCCTTTATGTCATCTGTGGTTTGACTTCAGGGTGCGTGACTTGGAGATCACTGCCAAATACAACTGGCTTCCACAGAACTTTCATCACATCACATTTACATTATAAAGCAGCCTTTGTGCAGCATTCTAGGGCACTGAATAAATTCACTTTAAAAATAAATGCAATTGAATATTAATAAGACAAGGCAAATGAGTCATTTTGGTTTACAGTTAGAAATGCTGTTTGTCTACAGTTTTCATGTAAATAGGAACTGCATTTCATAACCAAAGACCACACTAAACAAAAGTATGTGGGTTCCAGCCACAGACAGAATAAATGGCAAAGCAAAAGAGGTATCCTGGTGAAAAATTAATTCAGATGCAGCTCAGAAAAAATGAAAACAAACTCTGGGCACACAATGAATCGGCGTTAAACTGGCTGTTGGTCAGTACAGTTGAAAACCTTAATCCAAGATTTTTCAGAAACATGATTGATTTAGAATGTAAATTTACTAACCTGAGCTACAGGCTCATACTGACTGTTACCACATGGTAACATGAGTCATCACTAAACACCATGTTATCACGTAATTAACAACTCAGGATAAATAGATGTACTAGGCTCAGGGCTCTGTTGGTCTGGAATTGTAACCATTGGCGTAAAATTTAACATTTGCCCACACAAATGCAAATATCCACTCACTTCTATGAGCCCAACTTATTCCTACACATAGAGATCTTAACTATTCACAGCTGAAAAACACAGGTGTGTATACACACACACACATAAACGTACAAGAGGTTCTGTGTGTGGAAAGATTCCAAGATGCTAAGAGAATGTATCGCTAGCCATCCCTAGGAAAGGCAGTTCTACCAAGGTCACAGGACAAGGCATGGAAAAGAAACTTCATTATTTAAATAGAAGAAAGGCATGCAACCAGCCATACCTGTGATCTGGTATTTCTGTAGGCAGAAGGAGCACTTCTGGAGCTTGAATTTAAAATCTGTAGCTACAGGCCATCAAAATGTTTAAAGAGTGTCTTAACACCATGTATGAGAGAAACCCTATCAACTTCAAAGTTGCCACTCAAAGTGGGTCTTGAAGAATTTAGTCTTACATAGTAGTGGAATGCTGGAACAGGTTGCACACAGAGGTGGTTGAAGCTTCATCCCTGGGGATATTCAAGGTCAGGCTCAACAAGGCTCTGAGCAACCTGATATAGTTGAAGCTGCCCCTGCTGACTGCAGAGGGGGTTGGATTAGATGAACTTTGGAGGTCTCTTCCAACCCAGACCACTCTGTGATTCTGCTTGATAATTTCGTATATCACACTATGAGAATAATGAGAATAATATGGGCCAACACTTTAAGATCACCGAATGAATGTCATGATATACAGGATTTATAACCCACCTGTGGCAGAAGGCCCAAATTATACCTGGAACACATATCCTAGGTATCTACCTCCTTTCTCCGCTTCTTCCCAGGTGGGAGATGCAGGAAAGCAGACAAAAGCCTTGGCGCCTCACAGTCTACAGAAGTCACGGTGCTGGACTCGTGCGTCTCCCTTTTTTTGTGAGGTAACTTGGGATTGGTTCCAGGGATGCTTTTTGTCTGTTGCTATTGGTCAAAAACAATCGGTCAAAATGCTTAAAAACCCCCAGCCAACTCATTTGTTTGTTGTTACCGCGTTTATTTTGGTCTGCTACCTGTCTGCGCTGCTTTGCATCACGTAGCAGGGGACTTATTTCCCGCCCTTGAAAACGGCAGACCTGACCCTGCCTGCTTGCCGCACCAAGCCAAGGGACTGAAGGGCTTGCCCCGCGCTGGGGTGTAGCTGTCTGCCTGAACTCAGCCCAGCCCGAGTCCGTTTGACTCTGGCCGAGCCTAGGTGACAGCCTAGCGACGATTTTACAACACCGGGATGTGTGCTGGCCCACCGCTTGAGCCCGAGAGCTGACCCCCCTGGCCGTGCACTGCAGCCGATTGGACTGCTCCAGCCCAGGAATCTAGATCTTGCTTCGCCCAGGGGCTGACCGCTCCGATAGCCTCCTGGGAGCCACGGAAGGTTTGCCTCACATCCGTGGATTTCCTCAGACAACGTGTTCCATTGAAGCTACGCAAGCAGCAAAGCCCCACGCGTCACCGCCATGTGGAAGGCCACCACATGACAGGAACCATACTTTTCTTCATTTAAGCCTTTACAGATACCTTGGATTATAAATACTGAGACTCCAATCAGTGAGTAAACTAAACTCCCTTTTCTGAAGTTCCTGAAAGTTCATGTTTAATCTTTAAGCAGTGTTTGTGCTGCAGGACTCTCTAGTTGTTTAAATTTTCTAAAAAGGTTTCCAAAAATCATTTAAATTAATTTGATTGAATGTCTATACATTTTGCAAAGACAGTTTTACCGACCGCATAGTAGAATCTGTGTGTTAATTGTAAATAAGTTTGGGGGAATTTTCTTTGTTTAATAAAAAATATCTAATATTTTCATATCAGCCTCATTACAATTCACTTATAACCCAGATTCAAACCCCTCTAAGACACCACCTCACTTATCTCCTGAGGTAGCTTTTGCTTTAAAATGACTGATGGAGTTTATTTTTCCCCATTTCTCTGGGCGGATTTTCTCCTTTATTATTTTTATTATATCATCTAAGTAATGCTATCAGACACCTCAGCACTGTGTCAAATCCTCAGGACTGTTAATGGGAATATAACAGATCTGCAGTACTATTCAAAATCAATATGCTAAAAGTGGTATTATTAAGCTTCCAGCATCAAAAAAAATACAAACTTTTACTATACTTTTTGTTAATTTATTAATGTAAGTTTGCTGCCTGGGCAGTGCCACAGGCATTAAAAAACTCCAGTGTTGCTGAACAGAACTTTTAAGAAAAGTCTGCTTTGCAGTTTGCTGTAAAGTACTCATGGAGTCTCACAGTCAAATGAACTCAGTGTTCATACAAGTGCCCCAAGGAACTTCAGAGACAGTGTGCATCATGCATACTGCCATTCTAGTTTTTCCTTGCCCTTTTCTTCCTCTTCGCCCCTTCATGTCTGAGAATATAGACTGACTTCACAGGATTAGTGCAGAGAATAATATACAAAACTGCATCCTTTTGTCGAGAACATCAGAGATGGCTGTGCAGACTCTGGGGACCTGAAAATCAACACAGCAGGGAACACTGCAGAATCTAACAAAATGCTCTGGCTGTGCTCCCCTCAGCCACGTCCTGTTAGTGAGATGGAACTGAAAACATTTCAAAGCAACCAGCAGCATGGGCAGCGTGTGTGTGCACAGCCATGATTCTGAGCAATCAGGATGCTATACAATTTAGAGTATGCATTTTAAACCGCAATGTTTGTTCCTTCCACTATTCTAACTCAACTCATCCCACAGGGAGAGACACAGATAACCTGCTCTGTGGGGTACCATCTGAAAAGACACGTGCAGTCAGGAATCTCCACTAGAAACTGCGGGGACAAGAATCCCCCACATCCTGCCACTAAAGGGGTGACAGATTACATCTCTACAAAGCAGTCTCCTCTCTTTCAGGGAAAGAAGGAAACCAGTAGAGCTTTACAGTTGCTTCCCATTTTCTCCTACCCAGCACCCAAGGTGGGAATTTGACAAACTATCAGATACTCAAACTCTCATGTAGAGAAGTCTAATAAGTTCAGCTGCCAAAGCAAATTTTTACAGCATTGTAGGCTGGGATAGAATCTCCCCCCACAACCCCCAGAGACCACTCTTCAGTACAATTTTCTCCATTCTTTGTGCATACTTCACTTCTGTCTCCGCCTCCTTCATTTTGCATATATGCCTTATTTTTCAAAAACCTTACCACTAGTTTTATCCTGGTATCAGCCAGAAGCTTTTTATAGGCTTTAGTAAAAACAGTATTAAACCTTAAATTTTAACTTTGCTCTCAAGATAGAAATTAGTCATGCAGGAAAACAAAAGCTAATTTAAACAACCTTTTCTGCCTCCTTCACCAGTACATTTACAGGGCTTGAGCCTTCTCAAAGAAATTTTCTGTATGCCTGCTTTGTCACATTCATTCAAGACTGGGCATGTAAGTACATTGGCTCCTAACACTCTGAAAGGCCCTCATCCAAACACCTAGAGTCAACACAGGCCATTCTCATTAACTGTCACAGGCTTTAGATTCATCTCAGACCTATCACTGCTGAATAAAAGCCCACCAAGTAAGAACAGCATGAAACGGGGAAAAACAGTAACCATCCCTGGCCATCTTCTGAACTGGGTGGCTTTCTATTCTTGCACTTGAAAGGTCTCTTATAGAAGGCTATTGCCCAATTTCTTAGAGTAAAATCAAAATACATAGGTTCTGCTACTTAATGTCATGCATAAGATGTTAGCAGAATTTAGTTGTCAGGTTACCGCTGATAGTGACTCAAGTCACTTTTAGCGCCTCTACAAATTTCCTGTCACCTTGTTTGTTTACTTGGTAGCTAGAAGTCTAGCATCAGCAGCAAAGACAGAGCACAAGATACTACAGGCAAATCACCACAGCCAGCAGATGAAACAAAGAAGCTTTCAACAGATCAGTAAAGATCAGGCTGCATTGTGGAGTGTTAATTAGCAGGGACTGCACACAAATTGCAGCATAAACACGAGGTTGCTTGACTTTCATGAGTGCAAAGTAATATTTGTCTCATTTGTTCCAAACGTTTAACAATTTAAGACTTGTGTGAGGCTTAGAAAGCCACAAACAATCTTCCCTCCTGGAAGGTAAAAGTTAAAATCGTGACAGTTGACTTAAGGCAATTTGTTACTAAAAGGCAAGAAAAGCTTCTGAGAAACAAGAATGAATAAGATTTTACAACAGGAATAATTTGAGATAAACACTGTGATTTAGTAAAAAAAACTCCCATGATACATAACAGTCCCATAGAAATCAGAGACAACAACATCCATGCCATGTGATGCTGGTGTAGAAGTCCATGGAGAGGGATGTCTGGTCTCAGATTTACTAAGCAGTGATTTTAACCTGTTTGTACACAAGCACATCATTAGTGAAGTCAGAGGTTTTTGTGCACTGAACACACCATGCAGTTAAACCCCTTGATTTTCAGCTAGTACTTGAAGAATTAAGGTTGTCATTCAGTTAATATGCATTGAAAGTTACAAAACTACTGCCAGCAAGAGCAATTTATCAGAACGTTTGTCAAGCCATTTGGCTGATTGTTTTTCGCATGGGTCTTCTGCAGCCTGAATCACTCACATCAGTTAAAATTAAAAACAAAACAAAACAAACAACTGTCCTTCACAAAACATTCCTCTGTTGAAGCAAAGGAGTACTTTGTTCTATGTTTTGTGCTGTATTTAGAATCATAGAATCATAGGTTGGAAGGGACCTCAAAGATCATCCAGTTCCAATCCCCTGCCATAGGCAGGGACACCTCCCACTAACACAGGTCACTCAAGGCCTCTTCCAACTTGGTCTTGAACACCTCCAGGGAGGGAGCAGCCACAACCTCCATGGGCAACCTGTGCCAGTGTCTCACCACCCTCACTGGAAAGAACTTCCTCCTAACATCCAGTTTCAATCTCCCCTCTTCCAGTTTAAACCCACTGCCCTTTGTCCTGTCATTGCAGGACCTTGTATATAGCCCCTCCCCAGCCTTCCTGTAGGCCTCCTTCAGGTACTGGAAGGCTACTATAAGGTCTCCTCAAAGCCTTCTCTTCTCCAGGCTGAAGAGATAGGTTTCTGGGTTATTTCTGTGACATCTAAGCACAGTTACAATTATAGGCCTAGATCACAAACTTCTGGATCTGTATTAACATAGTGGTGCAGCACAAAGATTTCCAGAGCATACCTAATACTTACCCTTTTCACTTAATCTGAAAATTAGGGGCTGCCTGCTAATCTCAACTAAACTAACAAAAGAAACAGAGTCACCTACCCAGAATAATCTGTCTTTGCATCACTCTTTTTAGAAAAGAAGAAACTCTGCATCTGAGCTTCTGAAAATTAAGTATGATCTCTACATTCTCAAGACAGCTTAGTCAGATCAAGGACAGTTTCTATCAGCCTCAATTTGTGTCAAACACTGGATCAGCACTCTTTTTTTGCCTTTGTTATCAATTCAGAGATCCTTAGGCCTTTTTAAGACCTTCAGGAAAATCCTATTTGGCCCACAGTCCTGCTTAAATATGCTTAATGTACAACAAAGCTGATTTCACTAACAGGATGTGCCTATCAGCTAGGATGGGAAGCAAAAATGCTTTCCTTCCTCACACAAGAGGAGGAACACAAAGAGTCATTCAGCTATCGACTATACTTCATTGGGTTTTGTTACCACTTTCCTCTATACTCTCAGACATATCAAATGTTCATGCAATTCTAGATGGCTTTCACCAAAGCTTGCTTCTATCTACCACAATGATGAAAACAATTTATTGAATAAATGGTAGATTGAACCTCCAAAGGTTTAAAATTTTAAAAAGCAAAGTTTCAGCCTCTTTGCATTATGCTCAGTTTTCAAAAAATATCTAACACCAAGTGGTACTAGTTTAAGTCCACCCTGTCAGGGGCAAGAGTTTTCATTGTAAATGTCATCTGGTTCATGAAGACTCACAGTTTTCATTGTAAATGTCATCTGGTTCATGAAGACTCACAGTTTTGCTCTAAGATGAAACACTGCGCACTACCTCTGTATTTTGATCCCCTTTAACACACAGCACTTCTTACCATTTAAATCCAAACCCTTCAACCTCTCTCAAGGTACAGTACCAGCAAAATAAGCCACTTTGCTGATTTAAAAGGCAGTCACTGTAGGCCCATACATCATTTTCACTGTGCTACAACTTCACTGATTAAAAATGAGAAGATATATCTACTCTTCTAAGAAAACTGAAAGAATTTTAATTACCCAACTGCTATTTGAAGGCTCTGACTTGAGAGAGATGATGATTAGCTTGTTTTCACTAGGCTCTTCCCAGATGCTATTTTCTGCCCTTAAGCACAATTCTGTCTCACAGTTTATCCACACTGTGCTATTCTGGCTACTGTCTGTTGAGGTGTGACCTCTTGTAGCAACCCTTACCAGAACAGGCTGCATATCAAGGAGTTAGATGTTCGCCTCACAGTTAACCTGGGTGGGCACAAGCTTGTGCTGTGCTATGCCACACGTACATCTGGGCCACCAGGCCTTGGTTGCAGGATAAGCTCAACCAGCTAATTGCAGCAGAGGAGCCTGTAGAGAGATCCAGCTCAGCCCTGGTGCATAGCCTCACATTTATCCAAAACTGCAGCAACATGATCATCGTTTGGAGAATGAATCTAATGAGCAGTGACTGAAGGAGCTGGGGCTGTTTAGGTTGAGAAAGAGAAAGGATGTTGTGGAGAGGCTGGTACTGATTTCTCACAGGCAATTAGTGATAGAACAAGAGGGAATGGCCTCAAGCTGCAGCAAAGTAGGTTTAGACTGGACATTAGGAAAAAATATTTCGGGGAAAGAGCGGTCAGGCATTGGAATGTGCTGCCCAGGGAGATGGTGGAGTCGCCAACCCCAGATGTGTTTGAAGGTCATTTGAAAGTTGTGCTTGGGGATATGGTTAGGGTGAACCTTGTAGCGTAGGGGTATCAGTTGGACTTTGTGATCCTGAGGGTCATTTCCAACTTGAATGTTTCTGTGATTCTGTGATCTGAACACAGTAGAAACAATTAATTGTTTTCTTTCCAGCCATTTTGAAAACTATTATTTTGACCAACTCACGAAAATTACCTAACTTAGAAATGCCTGTGTTTGCCACTGCAAGGAGGTGTCTGGTCAGCTAATGGCAAGAAGAACAGCAGAGCATATTTCATGTGTAGTTTATTGGCTAGATGACCTATGGAGCCTTAAGAGCACCTTCTCCTTTCCACTTCTATTTAGAGTCTTCAGGTTCTGTGTTTCAGACAAAAGGAATCAAAGGCCAGCTCTCTCAGAGCCGGCAGAGGGCCCTGTGGCTCACACAGCACACAACACTAGGCCATGTGCTGTGCCACTTTCAGTTCAGTACTGGCTGGCCAACAGAGGAGTGTTGCCTTGCCAATAAGCATTCTGCCAAAGAACACTATTTTAAATGGAGAATATGATATGAGAGCTGTTTGGAGAAAACATTAGTCATGCAGCACCACTACCAATTTATTCTGTATGTGTAGCCACATTAAAAAAAAAAAGTCATCTTGAAGCTTTTAATTTGATTCCAGTGCAATATAAAACTATTTAAGATGGCACTGTATAATTCAAAAGTAAAAGCGAATGTGCTGTAGAAAGGAAAATGTGTAATAGGAGATAAATGTATGAGAAGTCAGCATTATCTGGACCTTTTTAATCATAATTTCAGTGGTTAAAGCACCAGGGATTCCATCAGTATAGGCACTAGATTCTGATTCAATTACATTATGCATTAGAAAGTGGTAGTTTACAGCATCTATTAGACTTGTTATTACCCTTGTGCCATACTCAATTGACCAAAAGAAAAGAAAGCTTTCTCCCAAGGGAAAGAAAACCTCAAAAAGGTTTGCGGTGATAGGGTTTGCAGTGAAATGCATAGTAAGTACCCCCCAAGAGAAGTCTCAGTTCATTTCTTCCAGAGATAAGTATTCCCACAACATGCAAAGTAAACATCATGCCTCATTACCTGTTTATATTTGCTCAGACCCCACATATATAGGTGTAACATTGACTAATGGAAATCACTTAACGACATTCTCTGGCTCAGAATGAATGACTCCAAAAGCTTAGAAGGACTGAACAACAACAAAGACTTGAATAAAGCAAATCTAGCAGGAAGCTATTCCAAGCCTCATCCATATTATCCAGCACCTCATTTTTTTGTTTGTCTTGAGCCTCAAACTCATAAAAATAAACCACTGCCATTCTTAGCAATGCAGTTGATGGCAATGGCCATAAGAAGATGCTCAGCTTCACTCAGTGACAAGATACTGTTTGCTGTTGTTACTGAATGCAAGATGCCAGTTTTGCTGTTAATCATTGTGCTGGTTTGAGGTTAATCGGAATATTTTAATGAGATAAATTAGACCATTGGCTGTGCAAAAAAACCAAACAGTGATGTCTATATTGCCTGTTAATTCTGCTGAGACATAAAGAAACAAGGACACAAACAGAGCTAAGTCAGTCTCTGTGGCTTCCTGCTGCTGTATTAACTCTTCTGCCTGAACCTGCATATTCCCAGCTTATCATTTTGCTTCTAACACCTCTTGCTGACCTTTCTCAGCTCACCATGCAAGTAAGGGAGATTCTGAGATAAGGGAGGGGTTGGAAAGAAGGTGGAAGGGTGGCTGGGAGCCACTCTAGGGCAGTCTGCTGCTGGGAGGGGTTTTGTATCTCTGTATTAATTTTAACTTGCATATTACTGTATGTAGTTGTAAACATAACTGTATATATCATTTATATTTAGTTTGTAAATTGTGCAAAGCTATAAATACAACTTCATTCCTTAACTTCCAGACAGCTGAGTTTAGTCTGAGTGAATTGCTAACAGGGGGCAGGGGCAGGTAACACCCAAACCACTACAACCATTTTAGCTGTTGATTTATCTTGATCTACAAGACAGCATTTTGCCATACTCTGACCAAAAAAAAGAAGGAAAAAAATCTGTTCCCAGCATCTGCATAGGATTTTTCAGGCATCAGCAACCTTTAACTACCAGCAACTGCTCCACTTAGTGTTCAGACTAGATTCAAATTATATTTTTAAACAGTTTTAGAGTAATTTAGTTTTTTTCTTTTGGGGGTTTTTTTGTGGGTTTGGTTTTTTGTTGGTTTTGTTTTCTTTTTTTGTGGGGTTGGGGTTTTTTTTGGGTTTGGGTTTTTGGTTTGGTTTTTTTTTTTTTTTTGAGGTAAGAAAGGTCATGACTGTTCATATTCATTGCTAAATTAGCAATTTCATTATTCTGGTTTTCAGGCTTCATTCAGTCAACAGGAATGAGAAGGAAACTTTTCCCCAGTCTTCTACAAGTTTGACATGTAAAACACTTCCAACTAGACAATGAAACAGATTTTTTTTTTCTATGTTATTAACTAAGCAAAGCACATGGCTTTAAGAACCAACAGAAATACTTACTTTGATAATTTCAAAAGCTTCAAAAATCTGCTAAGAAATGGCTGGAAAATCATGTTAAATAACATTTAGTGTGAAAATGGAACCAAGAAATAACAAAAATAGGTTACTGGGGAAAAAAATATTCTCACCAAAATGCCACCTTTTACAGTTTTCTTTTGAGGTAACGTGATAATTTCAGCAAATAAAAAGAAAAAAAAAATCCACTATTCCATCACTGTAAAATATGAGCAGTGTGCTCTTGTGGCCAGCAGGGCCAATGCCATCCTGGGGTGTATTAGAAGGGCTGTGATTGGTAGGTCAAGAGAGGTTCTCCTCCCCCTCAACTCTGCCCTGGTGAGGCCATAGCTGGAGTACTGTGTCCTGTTCTGAGCCCTCCAGTTCAAGGACATAGAACTGCTTGAGAGAGTCCAGCGCAGAGCCATAAAGATGATTAAGGGAACGGAACATCTCTCTTACAAGGAAAGCTGGGGCTCTGCAGCTTGTAGAAGAGGAGACTGAGAGGTGACCTCATTCACATTTATAAATATGTAAAGGGCGAGTGCCAGGAGGATGGAGCCAGGCTCTGCTTGATGATGCCCAATGACAGGACAAGGGGCAGTGGGTGGAAGCTGAGGCATAGGAAGTTTCATTTAAACACGAGGAGGAATTTTTTCACTGTGAGTGTGACAGAACACTGCAACAGGCTGCCACAGGGCTTGTGGAGTCCCTCTCTGGAGACATTCAAAACCTGCCTGCACATGCTCCTGTGTGATCTGGTATAGGTGATCCTGCTCTGGCAGGGGCATTTCGAGGTCTATTCCAGTCTCTGACATTCTATGATTCTGTAACACCTTTGCTCACAGATTGTGCCAGTGACATAATGCCTTTCACTCTTTTGTGGCAGCTGCAGATGCCTTAATTCCTCTATCTTTCTATGCAAAAGCTTCCTACCAAAGCCATTCTTGTTCATGAAACACAGATGACACTATTCAGGAGATAAACATGAACCTGTCATTCAGTCAACATTTACTGTGTCTCTTACTGCCTTTTTTGGTTGGACTCGATGATCTGTGGAGGTCCCTTCCAACCCCTAACACTCTACGATCGTCCCCACTGTCGGTTCCGTCAGCATTCGCCGCTCATTTCACAGTATAAGAAGCAACACAGCTCTGGCCATCTGTTTCCCTGCTGTAGTGAATCCCTTTCAAAAGTGTCACACAGCACACAAGATTTCTTTTCCAGATTGCTCAGAAAAAAAAGTTTGCCCGATAAATGCTGCCTGCTTGACAATACTGAACACTATTTACAAACTGTAGCTACACTGAATCAACACAGTTGTCCCTGATTCCAAGAAACAATCAAGATTCATTTCAAGTCTGCCACAAAATTCTTGTCAAGATAGATCACACTAAGAGTAAGTGCAGGGCCCACTCCTACAGTGAGCTCCTCTCAAGTGAGGTCATCTGCCCATGCCCAGATCTCCACCACAGTCAACAGAGCTCTGTGGAAGTTGTGGTAGTAACTGTTACAATTCACGGAATCACAGAAAGCATCCAGTAGAAAGAGATCCCAAAGCTCATCCAGTCCAACCTTTGACCCAGCACTGAAAGGTCAATACTGAACCATGTCCCTAAGTGCCAGCTCCACAGGCTACTTGAACACCTCCAGGGATGGTGATTGCAGCATTGGCCTGGGCAGACCATTGCAATGTTTGAGAACCCTCTCTGTGAAGAAGTATTTCCTAGCACCTAGCCTGAACCTCCCCTGGCACAGCTTGAAGCCATTTTCTCTGGCCCTGTTGCTTGCCACCAAGAGGCTGACCTTTCCTTACGCTAATCTCCCTTCAGGGAGCTGTAGAGAGCAATGAGGTCTCCCCTCAGCCTCCTCTTCTCCAGCCTGAACACCTCTAGCTCCCTCAGACCACTCCCCACAGACCAGGTGCTCCAGGCCCTTCACAGCCGTGTTGCCTTTCTCTGAATTCTCGCGCTGAAAAAGGACATTAGTGACACTGATGTCCTTTGACACTCCTTGGTGTCAATGATGATCATTGACACTCCTCAGTGTCAACACATAAGCTGAGTCCCTTAGACATGCATCTTGCTTTCTACAGTTCATAGCAAGGCACATACCCAGCATATCGTATGAAGACCGAGCAAAGCAAACATGCTCTTTTAATGTCAGTGATGCTATGCTGATTTCATTAAGCATCTGCTTGCTTTCCTGTGTAGGTCCTCTATAAAGTCTCACAAGGCACTCACTTTGATCTGGTAGGAAACAGTAAAAAAATAAAGAATAAATTTTTTTAAAGCCTTTAAAGATGGACTTTCTGGAAGATTTTGAAGTCTAGTTTGAGGGATATAGCATTAGGTTTTTTTACATTTGGAGATAGGTACATCTTTCAAAAAAGTATTTTTGTCATAACATCCCTAAGAAATAATAGCAGGAGTCACCAAAGGTTTGACTATTTTAACAGCTCATTTTATGTTTACCACCAACCATTCCTTTCCCAAGGCAATCTGCACAGCATCCAACAGCAGACAACAACACACTGTTCTTCTACGTTATTAGTTTATTGCTAGAATAAAAATGCCCAGTATCAGACTAGATGCAAAATAAGACCTGAATCTGGAAAACTAAAAATGACAAACCATCTAGTTATTTCATCCCCCCAGATACTAAGAATATAAAATAACATCACCCTTCATATGCCCAACAGCAGCTCAGAGCCATTGACTCAAGAAAGCAGCAGTGCATCATTAGGAACAAAGCACAACACATTATAGAACTTGTGATTTCTCTTCCATTCTTATTACAGAACTGTGCTTATCATAATCTTTTCTTGGCAGGTTGCATCACTATTGTATTCCAAAAGGTAGCATCTCCAGTCACTTAAAATACACAGGCCTGCCTTGTTCTTTCAATTCCAGCAGTATATTGATTTAAAATCCAGGTCTCAGACCCAGTGATAATGAATTCTTATTAAAATTGGAATTATATCACTTTGTCGTTCCATAGTACAGAAATTGTGCTGAGCTTTTCACACTCAGATTTAACTATTTTAATGCAGAAACAATTTATCTGCCTGTCTGTGAAACAGCATTATTTAGTAGAGACCAAAGAGCCTATAAAGCTTTATGGCCCAGTTAATAAAGGCACATGTTTATGACCTTTGAAATCCATCTTCTCACTTTATTCAAATGCTTAGTCAATCGTTCTCTGAAGCATGTGGCTCTCTTTGCATCACCTTTAAGAGAAACTCAGCTGAGTTCAGGTGCAATAAAGCCAGACAAGACTAGAAATCTCATGAGAAAGCATTTGTCTAGCAAATGCTAAGACAAAGTGAAGAATTCTTTTTCAATAATATATTAAGATTGGTGACAACTGCAAGCAAAAGTGCTTTGACAAGAAAGATGCATTCTGTCATTGCAAAGAGCTGCAGGAGATAAGTCCTTTATAAGCCTGAGTCAAACTGTGGATTTAACCCTGCATTCCTCCCAAGCCCAAAGTGACTATTCTTTTCAAGAGATATGATTATTGCAGGACACTTTTGTCCTGTGAAATTCTTAAACTCTTGGTTCATGCAAAGGACAGTGGTATCACACTGATGTTAGAGTCACTTTTATAATGCTTATTTCTGACCAGACACAATAAAAACATTACTGAATTATTGTTTGAAGGTAGTGAAATCGAGAAACAGAGTTAAAGTTCATGGCTAAAAAAACAAATGGCTTGTTTTGAAGGTAGCATAGAGAAAGAAGGTTGACATGGCCAAACTACCCACATCACCTTCAGCAGTACTCCATAGATCACCTCCTCACATACTCTCTCATATCTTACTTTAAGAGTAAAATTATACTAAAATATTACAAAATTAATTCCTATTGCCTAGCTACTATCATTCCATTTACATAATAATTTGTTATTGCAGCTTCTGTAATACACCAATGATATTGCCGTAACTGGAAGATACTGGTAGCAAGGAGCTACCCACAACATTGTGCTTCTGTCTATGCACATTTGTCTTCTAATGATCACTTATTTTTAGCATGAACTTAGTGACCTGAGAACTGAAACACAGGACTGCCCTGTGCACACAAAGCACAGTTAACCACAGCCTGAGTGACATCTAGAAAAAAAAAAAAAACAGATGTTGTAACAGCAGCTCCCAAAAATACAGGCAGAAAAATACAACAGAGGCCTTGAAATAGCCAGCACAGGACGATAAAAAAGACCAGAGAAGTACAAAAACATATCATGAAGACTGATTTACAGACACTATGTGCACACAGGATTTGGAGCCAGGTGAAACCTATTTTAGCAGTAATGAAGAATATGCAGTGTACGTAAAATAACATAAATAGTAGATCTCAGCTATAACACCATAGTATGGATCAATGGAGGAAAAGTAACTGCAGGCAATGATAGCAAAATGTCCTGAAGAAAAGGCAAAACTACAGAGAAAGAGGCCATCATCACATTTCTCTCAGTGAGGGGCTAACAACGCACTGTAAAACCACATCCTGTAAAACCATGTCCTCTTCCACTGTAGTTTGATTAACAGGAACTTCTTGGCTTCAAGGACACATCTTCAGTCTGCACAAAAGGGGTATCCTACCTTTGAAGGCTGGCTCTTAAATAGGGGTGTGACTTTATCATCACATTACCATGATCCTGCTAGAAATTGACTTTGTTGGGATTGACTTTGGTCAGTAATGAGGTGCAAACAACTTGAAGCATTCCACCTCAGCAAAAGTTGTGTGGCTATTTTCTTTCCTGCAGATGAAAACATTCCTACTTTTCTGGATAACAAAGTTAACCTCACTCTACCCCTTGGTATTATACACATATGGAAAACGTAACTCATTTATACAACACTTCTCAGAACTGAGTTTTCTATGACCATTTCCTGTCAATCTAAAAACATCTCTTTATGATCAATGCAGACATAAACACACTTTCCGAAGTCTAAAATACTTAAAGTACAGGAAAGCTATTTTTGCACATAATATTGCAAATATTACAGTTAACTCCAGTCAAGTTACTCTGTTGAATCTAAGAAGAAACAAATACAAAAATAACATTTCAGCTAAGTCACTTTTTGTTTGATGTTGGACAACACCATCACTTCTGATTTGCTCTGGAGCACCTCAGCTGAGTTCTTGCATGAGAGCTTTAAAGAACATGAAGAATGGTCTAAAGGCAATACCTGTATTACTTTCCCTTCTCACCTCTGTAAGCTAACCTAACAATGATAAAGCATCTCCAAATTTAAAAAAAAAATAAAAAATTAAATTATATATATATATTTGGGGCAGAACTGAGCCCAAGCAGACCCACTGAACTGAACCATAAGGAAGGACTGGCTCAGAGAGCAGAGGGAAGGAGAACTGGCGGCAGGCAGGGAATCACATTCTTTTCTTCCTTCTCCTCCTGTTACCATTTTTAATTGCACTGTCCACAAAGAAACCCCACCTTCATTTTACACCTTACATCTTTTTTTAATTCACAACACATACTGAAAAAAAATAGGTCATAACAAAAACAGTCACAAGTCTCCTGTGTCA
>VWYK01075518.1:1595-25066 GCA_013399775.1 Semnornis frantzii
AACTTCCTCCTAACATCCAGTCTAAATCTCCCCTCTGCCAGTTCAAACCCATTGCCCCTTGTCCTGTCATTGCAAGACCTTGTCTATAGTCCCTCCACAGCCTTCCTGTAGCCCCCTTCAGATCCTGGAAGGTTAGTCTAAGGTCTCCTGGAAGCCTTCTCTTCTCCAGGCTGCAGAGCCCAAACTCTCTCAGCCTGTCCTCACAGCACAGCTGCTGCAGCCCTCTCAGCATCTTTGTGGCCTCCTCTAGACCCGCTCCAACACTTCCATGTCCTTTCTGTGCTGGGGGCTCCAGAACTGCACACAGGACTCCAGATGGGGTCTGAGGAGAGCAGAGTAAAGGGGCAGAATCCCCTCCCTTGCCCTGCTGCCCACACTGCTCTTGCTGCAGCCCAGCACACAGTTGCTGTCTGGGCTGCACTCACACTGCAAAGTCCTGCTGGGATGTTAATAATATGTAAAATATGTAATAATGTAAATAATATATATATGTAAATAATATGTTTCATTTCCCCCCAGATCTCCTCCCCTCAAATGTTAAACCCCAGAAATTTCATCAGCTGCTTTCTCCCTTTTTTGCTCTCTCAGTCTGCAGTTCAATGTAGTCAACCAGAGTTGTGTTCCTTTGCGTTGAGGAGCATGTTTAGGGGAATGATGTTTGCATTTAGCTTGGCACTGTGGCTTTCTGAAATGCATTCTGCCACCAGCCCTCCAAACACATCCAGCAGCCAAAAAGCTGATCAAGTTGTCGATTTCTCTGGGGGGGGTTGGGTGGATTATTGTTTTGCTTTTGGATCTCACCTCCACCCTAGCAGGCTTTGGGCTATCTGTGCAGTGTCTGCACTTCTACCTGTTTCAACAGCCTGCTGCCTTCCATTATCACAAGGACACTGCTACAGGTTGACAACAATAATCCCAGCAAATATACTCATGCACAAGCTCGACCTGTCTCAGTAGTACTTCTGAGAAAGTCTTGATATTTCCTATTTGATTCTAGCCCAGTTTGCCATTACTTTCATTATTTGAAAGTCTATCACATCTTGATTTTCTTTTGAAAAAGCCTGCTTCTGTTCAGGTGGTTTCCATCTTTTGTCACATTCCATCTATATTTTATTTTTCAAATAAGTCACAGCTGTAACCATTTATTCTGACAGTCAATGTGATTTCAGAACAGGAAAGCCACTGAACTTGTAAATGCAGCTGCATTTCCAACTGTCACAATTCTAGCAATGCTTAGAAATTCTTTCACTGTCCTTGAGATGTGTCTAAAGCCAACAACAGACACTGTATGAGTCTAAAGAGATAATGAGACATCCGTTGCTAAGCTCACTGAAGTTCCTAGAACCTGCCCTGCTTTGCAATCCCCTCATTACTGACCCACCAGAACAGATAATGTGCACATGAGTTGCTACCACAGGTTGGGTGAGCTCATCTGGGTGACTTTAGGCTAAAATTGCTTAGGAAGATGCTCCCACGACTCACAGTCACAGGTTGCATTGGGATTGGAAGGCACCCTCAAGGGGCACCCTGTCCAGCCTCCCCTGCAGTGAGCAAGGACAACTAGATCAGGCTGCTCAGGGCCACTACAAGTCTGATCCTGAAGATGTCCCAGGACTCTTTCCCAGAGAACTGGTCACATACAGGACTAACTTCATAAATCATTTAGGTGAGCACTTTGAGAAAAGCTGTAACTATTGATGTTCTAAAATCATGGAATTATGGAATCTTAGAATCATAGAATCGTGGAATCATGCAATCACAGAATCATAGAATCTTAGAATCAGTCAGGGTTGGAAGGGACCATAAGGATCATCCAGTTGCAAACCCACTGCCATGGGCAGAGACAAGCCTCATGCAGCCTGGCCTTAAACACCTCCAGGGATGGGGCCTCAACCACCTCCCTGGACAACCCATTCCAAGCTCTCACCACTCTCATGCTGAAGAACTTCCTCCTCACATCCAGTCTGAATGTCCCCACTCCAGCTTTGCTCCATTCCCCCTAGACCTGTCACTCCCTGGATGTTAGGAAGAAGTTCTTCACCATGAGGGTGTTGAGACCCTGGAAGGGGTTGCCCAGGGAGGTGGTGGAAGCCTCATCCCTGGAGGTGTTTAAGGCCAGACTGGATGAGGTTCTGGACAGCCTGATCTAGTGTGAGGTGTCCCTGCCCAAGGCAGGGGGGTTAGAACTGGATGATCCTTGCGGTCCCTTCCAACCCTGACTGATTCTATGATTTACCTGTGGTTCTGACATGTGTCTCTCAGTAAATGCCATCATTGTTTGTCAGGGCAACAGACCCCAACAACAGAAATGTAACATTCCAGAATCAAAATAAAGACATCTGTGACAGTTCAATGAGTTTTAAGCTATGTCAGAGCCCAGTTATGTTTTTCAAACAGTATAGGAATCGATAGCAGAAGAGATGCACTGATTTTGGTGAGGACCAGAGACTGCATTTCAACTCTGTCCATTATCTTTCACAAAGGTAAGTGGCAAGAGAATAGCAGCAAAGCACAAGTGAGCTGTTACAGCACTTGAGAAAGCTGCCCCTGGCCTTCTGTGCTTTATCACAGCCTGCAGGAAAGAAGTCAACCCCTCTCTTCCTAAACCCTTCAAGACAGTAAATTGAAACACACAAATCCAGACTACCCTCACCCTGAAAGGATTTTGTTGTGAATAATGAATTAACCATGCAGTTAACCATGCCTGGAAGGCATTAGGACACAGACACTCAGGAAAATCCCAGGTAAGGAACAGAACATCACATTGCCACCAGAAAATGATGATCCATTTGTTTTCCATATCCATTTTTAAACTACAGGTCAGCATAACAGAAGAAAAAAACCAAAAAGCCCAACCAAAAAACCCAAACCAGTGAGGGTCAAAAGCTTCACAACTATTTTCATTACCTTCTCTAGCAGGTCTTCATATGCTGGCAGCAAGACCACAAATCTTTCACCCTTGTGCAGCTGACTCAGCAATGTCATAGAAGCTGTCAGTACTGCAAGGTTTGAATGTGTGATAAAACTTTGGGCCAAAACAAGCAACAGAAGAGAAGAACTGGCAGACAAATTTGTGCTCCCTGTTCAGACTCAAGTTTACATCCCTGGCACCCATGGTAAATATTTTTTTTTTACCCTAGTCCAGTTATATTTTGTAAGTCTCAGTACTATTACCTAGAAGCATTTAACAGCTTTCCCCCTCCTTTTTCTTTGTCTCAGAGAAGAGCAAAGCAAAGATAAAGCCTGGATTTGTCTTCATACTGTGACTGATGAGGCTGATGTACTGAATTTAAACTTGAAAATGTCAAAGCCAACAACATCCCTCTGAAACAGTGAGGAAGAACAGCACCAGTTCAGCCCACTGCTGTAGGTAGCACAGCCTGAAGTTGTTTGAATAGGCTCAAACCCATTTGAAGACAGAGGCCTGTCCCCTGAGAAAGGATTTATGGCATTCATTTACCTGGACTTTAGACCTAAGGACCATTAGTTTCTAGCCGTGAAATGTGAGAGGAATTGGTACCTGCTGCAGCTCAGCTCTCTTCTCCTCCAGCTACATCAGGAAAAGATTTCAGCTACATGTCCCAGGCAAGAGCCACTTTGCACAGTGAACAGGATAGAAGCAAGTCACAGCAGAGGACACTCCCTGCCAACCCACAATCAAAGCTCCATTTGTCCCCTGGGACTCCAGCTAAGAGGCCTGACCCTCAAGGCTGATCTCCATCTATGAAACACATCCACAGGAGCACTGTGCAGAAGCCTCTAGCTAGCTGGATGGTGAAACAAGGGGGATGTCCAACCCACCCTGCAGTGGAAACATCCCTTCTTTATAGGGCCTGGGTCTTCTGATCTTCAGTGCACACAGTTTAGAGCCCACCTCTCCAACTCAGCTTCACTTCTGTGTTCAAATAATTTGACCTGTTCAGAGTAAAATGAAACTTTTGGAGGATTTGAATCTGTTTGAATTTGGAGCAGCCTCCAAAGCGCTGACCTCTACTGAAAGGCATTTTACACCAGCTGTGGGAATGACCAGGCTCACTGGCTGAGCATAACTCTGCTGCAGGGCAGGGACCAGAATTCAGCCTGCTGACCAACTATCCTCCTTAGGCTTCCTTCCTATGGGTACCACTGCAATTACAGCATTGCCCTGGCTGTAAGGAGGCCAACTTGCTCACTCTCCTGAAATACACAAACATGGCATCAGATTAAACTAAGCAGTATTTTCTAGGACACCTTTGACATGCATGCAGAGTAGCTTTAGAGACTCCCAAGTCTTTGTTTGGTTTTTTTTGGTGAGATGTTTAGAGATGGTGTCTCCAATGAAAAAAATCCCAGTACCTCCCAGTACAATTATATTGGCCTGGGTGACCTGTTTCACACTCCAGTCTCCAGACTCCTATATAGTCCTTGGAGGCTTTGAAGCAAAACAAAAGTGTTTATACTAAAGAAATAAAGATGTGTGTAAAATAATTGACCCAGCTACTACTGAAGCCAGAGAGGTATTTCCAGGATCTTAGATGCAGGGCAGGGCTCAAAGAGGAAGGGTTTGTATAGGCTTGGACTACAAGCGAGGAATTCTGCCTTCTGTGAAGCATCTTTGAACATGCATAATGATTTCATCCCCCTCACATAACCTATGCTGAACATGAAGGAGATTGACAAGCATGATTTCCACATTGCAAATTCAAATTTGAGGACTTTATCTCCCCAAAATGGATGAGGCTTATCTTTTTGAATGTTTTCACCAATCCCAGACACAGAGATACGTGGCCTCTGTATCTGGACAGCTAAAGGAGGTCAATTTAATTTCTGATCCCATGTAGTAAACTATTAAGCTACACAAGTCATGTCACAAGCATTGTCTGCAGTGAAATATGCAAAAAATGACATTTCATGAGTTCATCAAGTTAATAAAAATGTCTAGAGCTGATCACAGCAGGCTAACTTGTGCTTAAACTACATCTCCTTACAGTTGCAGCTCTTTGCTCTACGAGTAGCTTGGGTAAGCAAGGACATTCTACAGCTTCCCAAAGAAACTTGACAGATGCAGAGAGCAAAGTATCTTTTCCATATCCAGTGTTTTTTATTACTTACTGATAAGCATTTCAAACTCAGCATCTGTTCTAAACATTCATGAATGAGCACCCCAAACAAGCTTATTTTCAGCAACAGAAAAACAACTTTTCATAACCAAGTCTGTTTATATTAATGAGGTCTGATCAAGCATCTTTCCTTGAACAGTCCTGGCTTTAAGTACCTACTGACTGACTTTTTGATTTGCAAAACTGCTGAATACCTGCACTTCTCATGTGGGATCTCCAAGAACTTAAGTTAAATGCTATGGTGTAAAAAGGCTCTACTGCAATTAGGCTTTAGTGTGAATTAGTCAAGTTCAGATGTTTCATCAACACATATTTCTTCAGAATTTCAAGCACAACATTAAGGAGCTCTGCTCTCCTTCTCAGTAGGACCTTAAACATCACCAGGACTGCTTCTGTTTCCTCCAGAGTTGTGACTAGTTCCTGTTCCAGGCTTTTCTGGGACATCTCAGCAAAAGAGCAGGTAGATGATCTGAAAGGTGTTCACTGCACATAACAACTTTTCTCACCTCACTATTTCTTTGTGCGCTGAGAGGCTCATGAGCAGTGCTGCTGCCTTCAAAACTGCTCACCCTGCAAAGGACTCTACCTCGAGTGGACAAGAAAACAATGGCTACAACTGGGGTAGGGATGAGGAGGCAATGAAGAGGCAGCAGTGACAAAAGAAAGATGAGTCATGGCAGCAGTGAGGCTTGCCCTTCAGAAGAAAGCGACTTTCATTCTGGATATCCTATCCCTCAGTCGGGACCTCTGTCAGAAAGCAACACCCTGCAAACTCCCACACCTCCAGAGATGTGTGGTTTGCTTCCTACTCACACAATCTTAGCATTTCAAACATCCACAGAATCAGGGGGCAACAAGCCTCTGCTGTTTCCAAAACAAAACTCGTTTGATGTCATGCAGTTTCTCAATATCTGTGCTAAACCTATCCCGGATCTGAAAACCAGGTTCAATCTACCGAGGTGTTTGAGAAGTCAAGGAGGTAATTAATCATGTGGAGAAGGTCATTTATCAATGCATACAAATGTATACAAATGTTATCAATGTATACAAATAGCTGAGGGTCAGATGGCTGAGGCCAATCTCCTTTTGCTGGTCAGCAGCAATAAGACAAGGAACAACAGCTACAAATTGGAACATAGAAGGTTTCACCTCAACTTCTTCGTAGTGAGGGTGACAGAGCCCTGGAGCAGGCTGCCCAGAGAGGTTGTGGAGTCTCCTTCTCTGGAGACTTTCAAAACTCACCTGTATGCAGTCTTGAGTGAACTACCCTGGGTGATCCTGCCTTGGTAGGGGGGGTTGGACTCTCTGGAGATCCTTTCCAACCTCTAAAGTTCTGTGGAGCTGTGATCTTTAAAAACTTAAGAAAGCAGAATTTATCAACAGCTATAAAACACAAAGATAATGAATTTGTCTCAAGTTACTCATGAGCTGCTGAACACTGGACACATGAACATACAGGGGCATGTACTTTCATGTGCACTTATTTTTTACTTCTCTCAGCAGTAAGACACTAGACACTAGATAGCCATTTGGTCTGAATCTGTTCAACTGTTCTTATGCTCTGGAGGAAAACATAAAAGCACAAGTGAAATCCCCATTATATCAGTTCAAAGGGAATGGAGAGCTTCCCTCCCCTTCCACACCACAGAGCAGCCCAAGTCATTTAGTCAACGCTGCTTTAAGAAAACTCATTCCTTGATGGACACCAAAGCAGTGGAAAAGCACAACACACTGAGGTTTTTTGTCCAGCATTTTCTGCTCGGTGCTGTGGCAAAGCAGGACATCAAGTTTCAAGTGAAGAGAAGATCATGAAAAAAAAAAAGTGTGGTTTTGATTTCCATCCCACCCCTCTGGAAGCTGATGTGTAAGACCACTTCCAATTAGCTCCACAGCAATCCTCTGTAGAAGGGAAGGACCAGTCTCTCCTGTGGCATGGAGAAGTCAAATGTGCCTGCTGATTTCGGAGATGTAGAAATCAGAATCTGAGAGTGGAAAATTACAAGAGCATTTTGGGCTAATAAGGCATTAGAGCCTTTTGATGAAAATAGGAAAGGATGCTGTTAAGAGTTCATTCAGTTTAGGCTTTTGATTTCAAAGGAGCATTAGACAATGAAAAAGCACTCAAAAGATTGAAAAAGCTCAATCAGAAAAGAACATAAAATTATCAATTTTGTCTTCCCATTGACACTCTGTGACCCCTCCACTTGTCCAGAACTCTCCACTTGTCCAGAACTCTGCTTGAAGGGTTAAATGAGAGGTCTCACAGAGCAAGGAGATGGACACACAGCTTTTTCCACACTGATAGTCCCTGAAGCCCAGCAACTCTCCACTGGTGGCTAGAGGCAGCCCTGAAGTGCTGCAGGGTGTCCTTCTGAAAGGGCAGCAACAGGAGAAATCAATCCCTGAAGCCGTGCTTTTGAAAGCAAGGTGATGAAGAGGAAATTTAAAAGTCAAATACACCAAATGCTCTCTTGTCTACTGAGACATGCCTGACCTTGGGCAGTCAGATGACAATTTATGTGCTGTATCTGCTGCAAATAAAGGCATCAGCATAGATGTGAGAGCTGAAATCAGCAGTTTCAAAGCTAAATTCCTCTTTAAAACCCATGATTAGAAGGAAAAGAGTGACAGAAGCCCAGGCACACCCTAGCTGCAGCTTGTGGCCTCTTGTTGGTGTTCAGCTGAAGCAATCTGCTGGCACACGAGGGGCTGCCAAAGGCTGAATGGCAGCTGGAGGTGAGGGGAAAGACAGTCTCAGGCAATAAATTACATCTGATCCCTAGAGGTGTGGAAAAGAAAAGCAAAGTGGGGAGAAGGTTTCCTTCAGTCTTTGCTCTTGCACTACACAGCCCAAGGGATTCTGTGAAGGTCAGCTCTTAGCTCTCTTAGCTCTCCCTGGAGTAACAGCATCTCTGCAAGCAGCAGGAGAGAGAAAGCCGGAATCACTGAACCTCGACCCAAACCTCTGCATACTACTTCTAATTTTACTCATCAAACAGGATTGTCACAAGAACTTTGCAATCCTCCTTGCAAAACTCCTTGGTGCTATCAGTAGGGGAAAACAATTTTACACATTATGAAAACACAGTATTTATATTTGCATGCAGCAAAGAAGAAACAATAACTGCTATCAGTGGCAGAAGTGTAATATGCCTGAAGAGACGCAAGTGTGTTTGAAAACCACTGCTCTGTGTCCAGATTCACTGCTGAATCCCCCACCTTTTTCCCCCTCCCCAATTTCATGTCACAACATTATTGCATCTTCTCCTCCTTCCCCCCACCCCAAACAAGAACTATGCACAAGGCTGCGTGTCATGCAGGCTCTATACTCACATTTGCTAACACTTCTTTTAAGCTAGCAGGCTGTGACTGCCCACGTGCGATTCCACGCCTGGTTCCTCTGAGCTCAGACCTGAAATGAAACAAAGGAGGGGAGCCTTGGCACGCTGTGTATCCAAGGACATCACATTGATAATAACTGGAGGTCACCCTCGGATTGAGTGTGCTGTGAAACCAAACCTCAGGCAATCTGGTGGTGTTCCTGCTCTTCCCTCTACTCTGCATACCACTGAAATTATGGGAGACTACTTATACAGCTTTTAGCTGCCCACAAGTGAATGTAATGCTGATGTGAATTCACCAGGCATTATTCCTGGTCCATCTCTCTCTCTCTCTCTTAATTATGCTCCTTTCATTCCAGGAATTAAACATTCCCTTTATCCATACTAAGGAAAAGGACAAATGCACTGGCTTATTCTGGCCACAGCTCACGTCAGTGCTCTACACAAGGGTATGTTCAGGCCCCACGTCAATCAACCACGCAGCTTTACAGCGATGAGCAGACTTTTTAGTTACCCTTGGTATGGAGGACATCATCAAAGGAAAAGCAGAGCCAGCGTGCCACTGGGCTGCAGAGATCTAGCTGAGAGGCTAATCTAGTCAGGCACAGTCTAGAACAGAGATTCTGAACTGTATCAGAAGCCAGATTCACCCTCAAGCTCAACAAGGCAGGAAAGCATCACTACAAGACTCTACCCTTCATGTCTGTGCTGGTTTGAGCTAATTGGAATATTTTTTAGTAGAGAAAATTGTACCAAAGGCTGTGAAGGAAAACAATGGTGATGTCTACTTCACTCATAGGCTTGCTGAGATGTTTACAAAAAGATGAGAGTCTCTCGAGCAGGCAGTCTGGGTCACGAGGCACTTGCTTTTTAGCTTCTTGGGCTAGCAGCTTCACGGGGCAAGCAGCTTCTTGGGCTCTCTAGCAGCTCTGGCTTCTCCTCTCTGCTGAATAACTCCATTAACCACTCTTCTTCTAATCCCCCTTCAGCTGATTCTCCAAAAAACCTTGGGGTAAGGTGTAGGGGTGAGGAGAAGGTGGAAGGGTGGTTGGGAGCCCCTCCTGGGGTCTCTGATTTCTGGGAGGGGAGTTGTGTGTCTGTATTACCTTAAACTTGTATATTTCTGTAAATATTCCTGTCTATACTGTATCTATTTGCTTGTATATTGTGCTGAGCTGTAAATAGAGCTTCACCTCTTAACTTCCAGCTCCGGCTGAGATCTAGTCTGGGTCATTTTAAAAGTGTGGGGGGTGGGGAACTCCCAAACAATCACAATGTCCATTCCTTTGGCTTTGATGAGCTGTGAGACTAAGCTGGCTCAAAGCACCTCTTCAGGGAGGAAGCTGTTCTTAAAAGAGCTGCTGCAAAGTTCTTGTAAAGATACACTGCATCCAAAGAAAAGCATCAAACCCCAGTGGAGACAGGGTAGGTTACACCTCACAGAAACAAAGAAACACATGGGATAGGCACCAACATTTCATGCATTCAGCCAAACTCCTTTTAGGCTTTTATTCGACATCAGAAAGCAAAATATTCACTCAGCAACTCAAACATGTCCATCCCCACCAAAGGGTGTCCAGGCTCTACAGCAAAACTCTCAAACAACACTCTTGAGTTTTCTCTATTTGTCCTCAGTAATTTTTTGCTTCTCCAGGGAATCTTCAGGGCAGCACAAAGGAGAGGAGACAGCAGGTGTTAAGCAGTAGCCTCAGCTCTGTTCAAGGCACAAAAGCTACCCTGCTACAACTATGGGTCAGACTCTTCCTACCATGCATTCTTCTTAGAGCATGTTGGTCAGCCAGTCCTACTGTACCCTCTCAGTGCTCACTGAATTTCATGAGCTTATCTTTATTCTGAAAGAGATGTGCATTTCAACACATCTGATAACTGCCAAAACACCAAACATATACATGAAAATTACATCTGGATGAAGAAAAAGGGAGGAATATCTACAAATAAACCACTGTCTTTCAGCTACAGAATGAAAGGCTGAAAAATGGGTACTGAGCACAAAGAACTGACACAAAATTACTTACTCAAAGGAAAGTGAGCTCAAAGTTCACAGCAAGTCCTTCACCAGTGTAGCTGGAAATTTTCTTTGAAACTGTACACGACTATAAAAGTCAAAGTCAGGATACACCAATACCCTTGCTAAGATTTCATGCAGCAAGAAAATATGCTGAATGCACACATCCAGGAAAGCTGGCTTAAGTAGAGTGGGGTTTTCAGGTTGCTTACTAAGTGACCTGAAATAGTTCAGTGGAACTGGACCATTTCAGTGGCTGTGGGGAAAAATAAATTGAGTGAAAGAACATTGGTCAGTTGGTGCAGTAGCAGAACGTTTGCGTTGTGCAGCAGGTTTTACACACCAGGAAGGGTTTCTGGCATCATAAACTTTTTCACAAGCAATTAATTTCCATTATCAACCACTTGGCCCACCTTAATCCAGAGTATGTCACTTGTTTGCATTATTAAAAGAGCATACACTCCTTGCTCTTTCAAGGCACTTCCCTGGTGATGCAGTTGCCTGCTCTGCATTTTGAAGGCTTCACCTCGAACCCCATTTTATTGTCAGAGGTGTTATGGATTAGAGGACAGGGCAACATCTCTTGTGAGCACAACCATGTTCTGGTGGCCTGCTCTACAGACATTGAGAACACTGCCAATGCTCATTCTTGAGCCCCAAGCCAGTACTCCTGGGCTCTGTGCTCTCCTTCTCCAGCATNTGCCTACTCAAGGCCTCATCCAACCTGGGCTTAAACATCCTCAGGGAGGAAGCATCTATAACCTCCCTGGGCAGCCTCTTGCAGAGTCTTACCACTCTCATACTGAAGAGGAGACCACTGAGTTGAGATGAATAGCTTAACAAAGAGATTTAATGAAACAGCAAAGCTAACATCAACAGTGGCAACATAAAGTATGACACATTATATTCAGCCCAGCAAGTGTACAGCAGTCACAATGAGTGGGAAAGCAGTGCTCAGGAGCAGAATGGTGAGACTCTCCAGAGATGAAAATTCTCAAGAGCCAGAAGACCCCTGATAAACCTCTGTCCTTGGCAAACTTCCCTCTTTATAGCAAGTGTAACATCTATGGTATGAGATATACCTGTGAAGCAGCTTGGATCAGCTGCCCTGACTTTTGTCCTTCCCAGCTTAAGCTCCTGTGTGACTTCAAACCACTAATGGCCTGCATAGCATGGCTGGCCCATGACTACTGCAGCAAATCAGCACAACGTGAAAGATCTGGGTGCAGATCTCCAGATGCTGCAGAGCCAGCAAGGAAGGGGATTCATGAGAAAACCCACTCCTGCCTCAGAGGCCTCAGCTGAAGGGTGGCCTCCAGCCACAGGGGAATGTCCCATACCAACTGGTGGAAGCCTCATCACCAAGCCACAGCACAAAGGGATCACAGAATAACAGAATTAACCAGGTTGGAAAAGACCTCTGAGATCATCGAGTCCAATCTATCACCTAACACCTTCTAATTAACTGAACCATGGCACTAAGTGCCTCATCCAGCCTCCTTTTAAACACCTCCAGGGATGGGGACTCCAGCACCTCCCCTGGCAGCCCATTCCAATCACTCTTTCTGTGAGGAACTTCTTCTAACATCCAGCCTGAACCTGCAGTTTCAGTCTGTGTCCTCTTGTTCTGTCACTGGGAGCCTAGGAGAAGAAACTAACCACATAAGTAAAGATATTAAACAGACCCGTGGGGTATCACATCCCAAACCCTGGCATGGATCTGCTCCAACAGCCAGATGTGGGTGGAGAAAATGTCAGCAGCTGCTGGAGCAAGACCCATGCCACGAATGGCCTGGGTACCACCAAGCTGAGGTGGAGGCATAAGGCCAAAGCCAACAGTGTGAGTGCTCAACAGATGGAACACGACAAGGAGCAGACAAATAGTTGCATGTCTCATGGCCTTGGCTGTGGAGAAAGAGATACTTGCTATGCTCCTGGGAGGTACTGCTATGTCACACATCAACATCTGGGCTTTACTGAGGCTCATCTGGATTAACAGGAGAGCTGCTCTCACTACTCAGTCTCAGAGAACCAAAGACAAACAAAAAATGAGGGTTGCATGGAACAATGCTTTTCCAAAATTGAGTTATAAAAGATATAAAGAGAGGTTTAAAGGAATTTCTGAATTAGAAATTATCCATTTGGAGGTGTAACAGAAATGCTCTTTTGATCTGTTTGTTGTTTTGGTGTTTTGTTGTTGTTTTTTTTTCTTTTCATTTGGTTGTGGGGTTTTGTTTTGTTTTTAATCTGAACCATCCATCAGTCTAAAGCTCTGTGCAATTCCTACATTATCTGAGCAGGCATTGGTGATTCAAAGCAAGGATTAGTAACAAATCTGTGCTACACTACAACCATTAAAACTGTAAGTTAGTAGATGGGAAAAGGGCAGTTCATCTGATAACTAAAATGACCTTTCCTACAGATTTCCATGTTTGATTACCAGTATCTTTTCCAGTTTCACAGATCCATTGGCATATTGTAAGATCAGAGCTCTTCCTGAGTTCTGGAGACAAGAATAAAATGATCCTTACCACCAAACCAGAAGCCTCACACAGTGCAATTTAGTACTGCATATACAGTGCAAAACCACCAATAACATTTTCTTCTCCTGAATAGTGAAGATACTTTAATAAACTCTATTAAACCCAAGCATCAGGACCAGTCCCAGCATTGAAGTGTTGAATAAGAAGCAGTCTTTTTGTGGGCAATTTATGAACAAAGGCCATGTTCTAGCTTGGGTATTTCTACAGCATCTGTTCAGTTCTTAATGGAGGAGAGGGAAATCCAAGACTTCAAAGGCTGTTCAAAGTGTCCTCTACCCTGAAGAAGGGAAGCAGCCTGCAGTGGGATATCTGAAACATGAGATGGCAACTGTGTGTCACTGCTGTCACCTAGACACATTCAGTCAGGCTCTGCTCTCCTTAAGAGACTAGCAAAGTATTCACAAGGTCTCATTAGATCAGCCCTGTCCGCTGTGGTTAGAAACCCAAACCATCCCAGCCTTTTATCTCACTCCTCTGCCCAGTATCATTGAGACTCATTGTCAGAGCCATGGTGCACAGCCCCGAGGTCAAATGGCACAGCAAGGAGTCCTCAAACCCTTCCCACACACCACAGACGTCGGTCCTGAGCCACCCAGTGGCCTATCGCCCCGGCTCTGCTCCCTCCCACGGGTGTCTGCCTTCCTTCCCCAAGGTGATCAAGTGAACATTCCACAACACCCAGAATCAAGCACAGGGAGGTCAGGAGCTATTTTCCAGCAATTTGTTACCAAATGCAGCACAGACCAAAGGAAAAAATAAAATACCTTCCCCCCCCCTTCTAATTTAGAAAATGAGGATGCACAATGCAGATGCCACAGAACCAGTCGTGTTTTTCCCCTGGCATTTTGTTCACAGTTTAAAAGTTCAAATTGGAGTTTCAGTAAGTGTTAGTTGAATGTTCAGCACAGTTAAGCTCTGTTTTCACCCAAAGAAGCATCGTTTCAGATGGCACAGTTCAGCAGTGAATGTAGAGCACTGTGTTCATGCAGCGTGGCCTCTCTCCTAGGATCCACAGCTCCAGAGCTCTGACTGGGAATAGTCTTTCTCTCCCGAGTGGCAGCTTTTCCACTGAAACATAATTAACAGTATAATACATAACTGCAGCTTCCACTGGCAAACAAGCTGGTGCTCCTCTCTCTGCAAGATCTGCAAGCCTCTCTCTTCAGCTTCCCTTTCTCCTCACCCTCCCTCCCTAAATTCAGTCACACAAATCTACAGGAAAACGTGTAAGGATGCTTTCTGAAGAGATGCAGCATGGAGAACAGAGTCTCTGCTATGTTCCTCACTCAAACCAAGCCCATGTGCCTTTTAAGCCCTCCAGATGCTTATTTTCTAAACAAAATTTCAAACTCCCACAACTGATGCCAGATGTGAGCATGTCATGATACTCCCTCCTCAGCTTCAGGTTTCATCCCCTACCGGAGGATTCACTCCTCTGAACAAACCCAGAACAGCTCCAGTGGCTCCCAAGTT
This sequence comes from Semnornis frantzii, assembly GCA_013399775.1. Classification (NCBI taxonomy): domain Eukaryota; kingdom Metazoa; phylum Chordata; class Aves; order Piciformes; family Ramphastidae; genus Semnornis; species Semnornis frantzii. The sequence continues at coordinate 16,078 of VWYK01075518.1, forward strand.
AGGCACTGGCTGTGCTGGCACTGTGCAGGCACAGCTCCAACAGGGAGATGCTGTTTTTAGCTCCCATGCTGCCTGAGGCTGAGCATCTTCCCCCTCATCACATCCCATTTAGTGATGAGCCATCTACCCCTCAAGCTTTTGATCCCTACAGTCTCTCTTAGGAGATGGAGTCTTAAAAATGCCTCCATCAAAACACCACATCTCTATGTATGATCCAATCAAAGCCTTTATCCCAAATCATATGGGAGGTCAACATGAGCAGGAGAAAATCAGAACTAGGCTTCATCCTGCATATATTTTATTCAGCTGCCTCGACTGGCCTGTTGCCTGACAGAACAGTTCAGATTGGCACAAGAGGAGGGAAGCCAGATCCCCCTGCCAGCTCCTGGTAAGACATCTGAACGGATATGGATATCCCCATTTTGGGAGAAGCTTAATTTCAAACGGTAATTATGCTCCCCCTTCCATGGGCTCCTGCTACGTCTAAAAGTGCTGGACTGGCTCCCTTGTCACAGACACAACTACCCAACCCACTGGCATTTATATATCCAATGTGACTCTCATCAGATGGCAGCTCAGGCTGTCAGCCCCACTTGCCTTTCCCTATGAAATACTGACATTGGAAAGTCTTAACTAGGAAACCGAGATGATGGGAAATGTCCTTTGCTCCAGAGACAGCAGTGCTGGCTGTTATCTCTGCTCACCAGCTCCCTATCAGGACAGTGCAGCAACACAGGCAGTCACTCCTGAATTACAGAAAGGAATGGACTGGAAATCACAGCTTTGTGGTGGCTTGAATCAAATGGAAACAAGGAACAGCATGGGGATGGGGGATGTGGTGGTGGGGAGGCTCTGTGCCATCCAAAATTGGAACTGATCTCTTTGTAACCTGCTTTGAGTCACTTCTAGTCTTACACACTTCTAAGTTCTGCAAAGACAGTGAAAAGAGGCCAAGATACAGACTTAAACAAAGAAATTATTATTTCCCCTTCAAAATGTAGGCTTAGAAAACTTACAAAGTTGAAACACTTAATGCAAGAGCTGACCAAACCATTTAGCATGCTTAGAAATGTTCAAAATGTAGGCTCAGAGAACTTACAAAGTTAAAACACTTATGGCAAGAGCTGACCAAACCATTTAGCATGCCTAGAAATGTTCAAAATGTAGGCTCAGAGAACTTACAAAGTTAAAACACTTAAGGCAAGAGCTGATCAAACCATTTAGTATGCTTAGAAATGTTCAAAATGTAGGCTCAGAGAACTTACAAAGTTAAAACACTTAAGGCAAGAGCTGATCAAACCATTTAGTATGCTTAGAAATGTTCAAAGTGTAGGCTCAGAGAGCTTACAAAGTTAAAACACTTAAGGCAAGAGCTGATCAAACCATTTAGTATGCCTAGAAATGTTCAAAATGTAGGCTCAGAGAACTTACAAAGTTAAAACACTTAAGGCAAGAGCTGATCAAACCATTTAGTATGCTTAGAAATGTTCAAAATGTAGGCTCAGAAAACTTACAAAGTTAAAACACTTATAGCAAGAGCTGGCAAGGATGGCACCAGCCACTTTCCTGTGTCCAGGCCTGTCTCTTCTACAAGCAGGACTACAGCTAAAGCAGTGTCTCATCTCCCAGCTACAAGCTGGCTCTGTGAGACCATCCCATTCATGCTGTAGAAGTAGTGGCAAATGAAAGGCAGAGCTCTGCTCTGCTCCTCAGTTCCAAGGTGACTTCCCTCTTTTTTTATTTTTTTTGCACAAGAGTTTATAAAGCCAATCCTCCATTTTTTTTGTATCCATGCAGCAGCATCAAAGCTCCAGCACACCCACTATGTCCTGGATTTAAATTAAGCAGCAGCCCCCTATGACTGCTCACCACTTTGTTAAATCGTCTGCCAAAGCTCACAGGGCTATTCACAACTGGCTAAGCCCTGAGAAGTGTGCATGCTCCAGGCATCAGGCAAACTACACACTTCTGCTTGGTACCACCAGGGAAATTCTGCTTACAATTTTCAGAACTGATTGTCCACCCAGAGACAGAATTTCTAAACATCACCTTCCTGTCTTCTGCTTCCTTTAATCCTAACCAAGCCCCATCCACAAACAGGTGTTTCAAGGTCTCCATATAAATACTTAGAGGACAAATCTATTCAACGCTATTTAATGGAAATTGTCTTAATTAGGGACTGTAAAATCCACCTTTGTAGGGATGGATTGCTTATGAACAAAGAATACCACATAATGCCCAAGAATTAAAGCTGGTTTGGATGAGGCAGAGAGACAGCATAGACTCACCTCAATGAAAATCTCTTTGGCATCACACAGTGACACGTCACAAAGTACTTCCCTTGGAGAAAAGGAGGCTGAGGGAAGATCTTTCAGCTTTCTACAAAACCCTGAAAGCAGGTCAGAACCAGGTGGGGGTTGGTCACTTCTCTCAAGGAACAAGTGATAGTACAAGAGAAAATGGCCTCAAGTGGAGCGAGGTGAGGTTTAAGTCAGACACGAGAAACAATTTCTTCCCCCCAAAAAGTTGCTAAGAGCATGCTGCCCAGGGCAATGGTAGAGGGCTGGAGGGGTTTCAAAGCCAGGGAGATGTAGTGCTGAGGAACATGGTTTAGTGGTGACCTGCCAGTGCTGGCTTAATGGTTGGACTCATTGAGCTTAATTAAAGGCCTGTGATTAGCTAGTATGAAATATCTAACAGCTGCCAGAGTGTCTGCTCCTGTCTGAACAAACCTGAGATACCTTGAAGGGCAAGAAGACACTGTGTGCCCTGCTGCAGGGCCAGCTGTATTTCAGGAGGTGCTGCACCACACCAGCTGTGTGCTGCAGGCTGGGCATTGCTCCCCCTGTGCCTGTACTGAGCAAGCCAAGGGGTCTGGTTAGCAGGTGCTTGCTGAGCAGTGGACAGTTTAGAAGATTCTATGAGAGGTTAACTGCCCAGTTTCTTTTGTTGGTTTCTACCAATGGCTTTGGAGGCCTGCAAACAAAAGTATGATGGTTCCTTTATGCTTTGGGTCTATCTGGCTAGCCAAATACAGGGAACTGCCTTTGCTGTGACGTCAGATACTTGGGTTTTCCCCCTTTAAAAATCAGAGCTGGACTAAAGGTCAGAGAGAATTCACCAGAGCACAGGTGACTATCTATATTTTTTAAAATAAGGATTAAATTAAAAATACTCAAAAACTAGAAACACAAAAGCTGAAACAAACAGAACCTTTGGAGGCATCTTCTTCACCCTGGGGTCTCTTCACCATTGGTGCCACAGGTCTCATCAGGAGCTACTTTTGCTGTCTGGGACTTTTCTGGCCCCACAGGTGGAGGAAAAGTCCTCTGTCAGGCCTTCTGGAGGTCTGGCTGGTCCTCTCGGCCCATCTGCTCCTGGTCCTCTGACACAGTGGGCAAAGCAGGCAACAGCTCTGCTGGGGCTGAGAGGGTAGCAGCAGCTACCTCCAGCCTCTCCCTCTCCTCGGGCCAGTCTCTGTCTTGGGCTGTTTGCTCTGCTGCCCCTCCCAACACAGCATGGTGGCTAGCTGGAGACAACAGTGCTGCTCTGGCAATGCCACAGGACATACTGAACAGGCAGAGTTCCTGGGGTGGGTGAGCCCCAGAGCCACCTCTCAGCTCCTCTGATCTCTGTGGTCACTCCAAGTGTCCTTGCCCTTGTCACATCCCCAGGCTGGTTCTCCTCATGTTCATTTTATTTGGTTTCCTTTCTTTTGAAGCCTATCACACAGCTACTGCTGTTTTGTATTTTCAACTAACTCAAACCACTGTGAAGAGTACCCTGGTTGCATTACCCTTCAACCAATCACCCTGCTCCACCAGGAACAGTAATCACAGAGACCACACCCAGAGATATGAAGGCATTTGGATTTGTCTTGTGAAAACAGCTTGTGTACTTCAGTGATGTTCACTTTAATACTTGTTTTTATTGACCTGCTGGCTTCTCTTTACAGAAACTGTGCTGCAGGATGTTGATCTGGTCCTAGGCTGACTCAAGAGGAGGGATTTTCATTGCAGAGAAGGAAGCTGTACGTACCTAAGGGGTGTTGAATGCAGCATATGTTCCAAGGGCATTTCAACAACTCTGCAGCTGCACTACTGCACACAGTTACAGGCTGCTGAGGAGCCTGTGGACAAACTGGTGCACTTCCCACAGAACTGTTGTCAAAGATAATTGAAAAAGGCTAAAATAAAAGGCTGCCTATTTGCCCATGAAGGCTGGAGAGCAGCACAGATTGTTCCCCTGTTCTGCATCAGCAGGTGTTTAGTTTTCCAAACACAAAGAGTACGTTGTACTACCAACCCCACTTCACCTTCCTGTCAGATGGAACATGCAGACAGGATGGGGAAAGCCAAGAGAGAGGAAAGTAATGGGTTGCTACCATTACGCATGCAGCAAATACTGCTTAATCTGGATTAAAGAAGAAAAAAGCAAGAAGTGCTCCCTGATCTGCAATTGCTTCTCTGGAATCTTCCTAAGGACACCACAGAAAATGGAAGGTTTTTAATTAAGAGTTGCATCCTTGCAGCACTACCTAGCACTGTCCCCACCTTTGGTGTCAGCACAGAAAGATGTGTGTTACACACCAAAGCAAGTGTGCACCAAGGCAGGAAAGCTTCTGCCATCACTGTTCCTGTGCTCTGGCAACACAGCTGAACATCCAAAAGCCTCAGCTTGGGTGCCCCTGACACAGCTCAAGGTAAATGTCTTGCCATGTGCAGTGCCAGCCTGACCAGCTGGGAAAATTGTGATCTCCTTTCACTGACAGGTTTCTAGGCTGCAGTCTAGCCTTGGCTGCAGCTAACCCATGTGGTAGGCTCCCACTCCTGACTGTGCAGGTCAAGTTAAACACTTCAGCTGGCAGGGTTTTAAGATGCCTTGGATCCATCTGAACTGAAACAGACTGGGTAGCACCTACACATGCTGCTACATCCCACACTTCTGAGAGCAAAGCAACTGCTGGTGAGGGGTGGGGTGTGAGAAACTGCTGTGGGAGTTGCCTCTTAAACCAGCTGGGAGGCATCCAGCCTGGCGTGCCCGTTGGCAACTCCCCAGAGCTCAGGGAGAGCCATGTGGGGCTGTCAGGACAGGCTACGTCCTTGCAGAGAGGAAAGAAGGATGCTTGACTCTACTGAAGAGCAAGAAGATGAGGCAGGTCAAGATGCTACATGCACATATGTGCTTGTTCCCAGAGAAAAAGATGGTCTTGTGCACCTTGTTTCCCCCTTGCTAAAAGAAACTGGGAGAATGAAGTCAAATATAATCAATATACAAGCATGCGACTCTGCTTCAGTGAGGAATTCAGGCTTTAATAATAGATAAATGACTTATAAAAGATGTAAAGGAGATATCTGGGCAACTTGAATGCAGACAAATATTTTAAAAGAAATCAATATCAGCCACTGAGCATTTTACTAACTTGATTTCACTTACATATGTACACTCATGTTCAGAATGCAAGTCCAGTTATGATTTCTACAAGAGGAAAAAACCTGGCAGATCAACTTATTATTAATGCTTCCTGGAAAACAAACAAACAAACAAAACCCCAAAACAGAACAAAAGAAAGCCCAAAGGGAGGTAATGAAACAGAGATGAAAGACCAGTATTGTGATGGAAAGACAAGGAAGGAGAAAATGAGCAATTACCCATAAATACTGCTCTTACCTTCAGTTATGTAACAGAACAAATAAATCAGCACAATAATCACTACATAAAAGTCAATAAAAGCATCAGGTATTTATAAAGGTCTTGCTAAGCTCACAGTACCTTTTTGAGTTTCTCCTCCATTATCCTTCTCCCACCACAACACCAGGAGAGTGCTACAGCATCCTGCTATGCAGAGAAAGTAGAAGAGGACATTCGGACACGGCCATAACCAGAAGAAACAGCGGTGGCAGGAAGCAACATGTTAAAGTCCAAGTAAAAAAAGCTGCCAGCAATTCAAAGAAACTGAAAGTGGGAGAAAGTAGGTTTTATTGACACAGTAACTGTCTGCACCAAGTCAAGGTAACTACAAGTACCTAGAGTATTAAATTATGGACTAGGAAAGCAAGAGGTGAGTTTATGCAGTTGAAGAACAACAGTATTTATATACAGCTCATTACCAGAAACACCTTGGTCAAACAGAGCTTACTTTGAGGAGACTATGGAGGAGAAAAGGCATGATCAAAACATACAAGACTGCACTCCCAAGGTGCAGAAAAACTGAAAAATGTAATGGCCAACCTTTGAGTAGCTGTAGCAATGGAGCTCAGCATCCTGTGAGCACTCACATGAATTTTCTGATGTCTAATAAGATTGCTTGCTACAGCTCTTCCCTCAGTGGGGGCATCTGCCTCGTGTCTCTCATCTCTCTGGTCACCAGCAGTCTTGAGGTTTGCAAGAATTTCATCACTTTGAAATCTCTATTCTTCTATTTATGTTGGTTGAAATTGATCCCCATGGATAAAATACTACTTTAGGGCAATGAGGGGAGCTAGCAGTCAGACAGTGTGACCATTATTTTAGCTTCATCTCCTTAGAAAATCAGGTTGAAAAAAATACAGTTAGGATAGAAGGGAAGAAGTAACAAACAGAAATCTAACCCCAGAATAATTAAGTCAACCAGAGAAGCCATTCTTTCATGTGAGGATAGCCAGATTTGGGAACTTTTCACAAACAGATCACCATTCCTGACTTTCTAGGACTCCTGCTAAGCCATACTCTTAGGCTGCAATGAAAATCTGGATGATCCCCTTGTAAAAAATGTAAATGCCAGAATCTTAATCCATTCTAACACAGATGTTTTACTGTCCAAATACTTCTACCAGACAAGATAGCTAGGATTTACTTTTGTAATTCTCCCCTTTCTGTGCTAGTGGCAATTCCATGGGTCTGAGTGGCCAGCCTGGACACCAAAGAGCAGAACAAATCGAGCCATCAATCCAGCACCCTGCACTGTTTCACTGCTAGCAAAACCATTGTGAGAGAACAAGGAGCAGGCTAGAGAGACCTGGGGGCTCTTTGGCCATCAAGATTTGGAGAGCACAGTAATCTCCCTCACTTTTCCCCGACAGCCAGTCAAGTCAGCAAGGTCCTGGAGAACCTACACTAGACGAAGAAATCAATGAAGCCCAGCAGAAAGCCCAGCAGGAGTTTGAGGGATGTGCAATCTTAGCTGATGGAGAACATCACACATATTATTCCTTACAGATTTTCACCTCCAGATTTAGAAACCAAAGGAAGCAGGTACCTTTGGAATGATTCATTAAAACCATTCATCCTTACAGCAACAGAAAATATTATTTGAACAGGACTGATCAATAAGTGGACACCAGGGAACAATTTGGCACCTCCATACAGCTGAACAACGTGATCTAAGTTTCTCTCTCTCTGCATTCCATGATTTGCAGCAGTGTTTTTAAAAAGTTGTCCTGATTTTGAAGCTCATGTACATTTTTAGAACACACTGGTGTGTGCTATGCTGTTTGGATTAAATGTGTTCCACTCATGAGAAGTCTAAGGCAAAGTGGACTGGTCTCTGTTCCAACAGGCTGTATTTGAAAGTTAATCTACAGAACTAAACACTCAAAGTGATTGCTTTTAGAAGCTATTTGGGTATTTCTAGTGAAGCTTCAATTTATCTTATTTCCATCTAAGTGTTTTTTTTATCAACCCAGAGTAACATTTCATGAACTTCACAATGCAAACTTTCAAGTTCATTATTTCAAAGAGAATATTATTAAAGAAATAAAATCACAAAACAATCCCCACAAGAATAAACAAAACCAAAACCAACAACAAAATCCCAATCAGACCTTTCTCACCCCCATCTTCTTCAGCGAGGAAGATAATGGACTTGCCTTCAGCTGTTCTCAAGGTCTCTATTCTAATAGAATAGTTCATCCAAACTGTGGGGTTTTGTTTTGTTTGGTTGGTTGGTTGGTTGGTTTTGGTTTTTTTTTCTGCCAGCTTCTTTAGGTGATGAGGTTATACTAGGTAAGCGATTATGCCTTATACATTTCCACATTCATAATTCCTGACCACAATGCCCCCACAGGCATCCAAGATTTTCTTGGACTGGTCACAGTCTCATCAGTTTTCAAAATTCATATCTTGAAGAACTGTGTACCTTGAGCAGAGACTATCTGTACTAACAGCATGATGGAGATCATTTTATCTGTGGCTTCTGGAATAGTTTGAATACCCTTTCACTTTGTCCCTTGCTCTTCAGAGTCCACAAATAACTTGTAACAAATGCAGAAGGGCATCAATAATAACTGCATTAAGGAAAAAAAAAATTCTTTTACTGCCAACATCTTACGGCAATCAGAAAGGAAAAATCCTGCCTTGTGTGTAATCAAAGGACAAGGACAGTCCTTGCAATCACAGAAGGATGTCAGTCAGTATAATGCATTTTCTAGGAACACCAACGAACTTCATGTTACTTGTTCATTATCTTGTCCAGACAACTTTAATTATCGACTTCACACACATTCCAGAAATGTATTTTAATATAAACCAAGCAATGTCATCACGTAGATAAAGCTGACTGTTTGACTCCCTTGATTAATTTGACCAAACAGAATTTCACAAAGGACATGTCGATAAAAATTGCACCTGGAGCACTTGCGATTGCTTTTCTGTCGGAGAACAAGTCGCGTTAGTTCTCTTCCTGATGAGAGGCAGCCAATTTCTGCCACCTCTAATCAGCTTCCCCGAGTACTTCCTAAAGGCTACCACCAACGTCAACGAACACAAAACCTGCTCGGTCCAAGCGCAAGCAAGTACCTAGGGCAGGCAGGCACGGGCAGACCACCACTGACTTACCCACGCTCACGCAGGACACCTGGCACACGGTCGCACACCGGCGCTCAGGTCCCGAGGAGTGCCCTTAGCAGCGCCTTCGCCTCCCCTCTCCCCCAGCTCCCGAGCTGCGCGTCCTCTGCTCTAACTTCTCCCCGTCCCCTCGCCAAGAGCCGGCCGGAGCGGTGCCCAAAGCGAA
>VWYK01075521.1:0-11138 GCA_013399775.1 Semnornis frantzii
CATTCTATGATTCTATGTTGCTACACAGAGTTAGGACATTCCAGAAGACCTTCATTCCAGAAGACCTGCCTTTCAACACCAGAGATGCTGGTGCTGTACCTGCAGCACAGCTTGCAAAGTGCTGCGAGCTCCTTTCAAACAAAACCCAGCCTGGATTTCGGGCGCCGGCGCTGACCTGCGTGACACATGGCAGAGCTGGCAGAGTCAGCTCTGCGTGGCCAATGAAAAACCCTCATTCTGCCCACAATATATACAGCAGGTTCTGCAATTTTTCTCCCGACGGGGGACAAAATGTTAGGTTACAGAACCCTTAAAATTCCCTGCTGGATCTCAGCGAATCTGCAAGTCCCACCCCGCAGGGAATGCCACTTTCCGGCGGTCTCCACACACTCCCTCAAAGAGTTCAAATTCTTTCCCCCAATTGAAGGCATTTCTCGGCTGGTTTGAATGGCAGATTGAATGGAGACACTTGAGAGTTCTTGGTCGCAGACATTCTAATTGATCTCTTGGCTGCAGTATACTGTAATTTGTATGGAAATATGCATTTCTCTGTGTAGGCTGTCCTGCAGTGGACTAAGCATAGTCATGTCACCTAACAAGAGCACTTTATGAACCATAATTTTCTCTGTTCAAATTATATCTCTCGGCTTAGGAGGCACATGAAGAACCTTTCCATATACACACACACAGGAGAGAACCTGTCAAAACACGTAGCTTTGATAACATTGACTCAAAACCTGAATGCTTAACAAGAGCTCTCTATGAAATAAAAAGGGGGAAGAGGCTGAAAATCCTGGGTTTGAAGGTGAAAGTGCTTTCCACGCTATCTGCAAGGCAAACTGAGCGGTGCCGTTCGCAGCGCAAATCTCTTTAGGTAGGCTGGGAAGTTAGGCACGCAGAAATGGGCTTCTAAGGATTGTTCTGCAAAGAGGAGGAACTGGTAGCACATGGAGCACTTCCCACCCCCCCGTGCTGTGGGATCTGGTGAATCTCCAGCTGTGCTACAAAGCAGACCTGTCAAGTCTCATGCACTGACTCATTCTTTTGTATCACACTCCCGTCACTGCTGGCAGTGCACATTTTACGTGGCAGCACCGTGGCCTCTCTCCCGGTTTTGGATCCCACACATCAGATGCAGGTGGTCACTCTGCTCCACGATTATCCCACCAGCTGCATCTGATGTGTGGGTCAAGGAGCAAAAGAAAGGTCACGGTCCTGGCGCTGCAGCTGGGGAATGTGCTGTTTAGCAGGACCCAGCACTGACAGGAGCCCTGCTAGAAGGCTGCTTCCTTCTTCAGGCTACGTGCTGGAAAATTCAGCTCTTTAATGCCTGGACTACCTAACCTTGCACAGGAATGCGTGCCCCACTGCACTCATTCAGCCTCACATCTCTGAAGACTAGAGATTGAAGAGGTCTGTATTTATAGGCTTACCTGGCTCAATAAATTTCTGCAAGAGAACAAGGTACAACAAGAACTGAGAGACCTGGCTGATGTTTCCTCAAGAAACCTTTTGTTGACTCTTACCTTTTCCCTTATGTTACTATTGGTCAGTTCTTGAAGACATAGAAATAACTACATGAATTCTGATTATGCTTTTTTTTTTCTCCTTGATCTACAGAATATAAAGGCACCAGGGAAGTACTTATGGTGAAGGTAACACTTGTGAACTGATTTATGCCCACTTACGAGCCTCGCTCTGTGGCAATCAAAAATTACATTTCATAAATACATGTTTGTATGCAGCTACTTAAAAAGAAGGAAAAAAAAAAAAAAGTGTTTCATTGCTGAGGTTTTAAATGTCACCCACCCAAACCCAGCACTATAAACATTTTAGCTGCTCTCAGCAGAGAAGGCCAGCGACTGACATATTAAAAGCCTCTAGGCTGTGGTTATTTACCAACTCTGATTTTCTAGATTCTTCCACGTGTTTAATTCCCTTCCCCATTGCTGCCCTCCCCACTACACTTCACTGGCAGGCATATCAGCAGCAGTTTTGGTTATTCCTAACATTTCTTTCTATGCCCTGATTTTTCAACCTCTTTAGAAGCATGCCAAGGAAGAGCAGGAGCTGAGAATACCTCTATGCAGATTCCACCATGCTGATGGATGCAGCAGCCTTCCACTGATACACACAGTCCACTGATGCCAGGGATAGCACTGCATAAGCAGAGGCATAACAAATTAGCATAACAAATTAACAATTTTCTTCACAAATCTAGTCAAAAGAATCTGGTAAAATGATGCTGAGGTAAAAAATGAACCGGGCTGTGCCTTTACAACAATCAGAATCTCGTGGTTTGGCTGACAGAACTCCCTTGGTCAGCATCTCCACTGACAACCACCATTTGTTTAGAGGGTTGTATTTGTTGGAACACTGACTTCTGCTCTTTAAAGCACTAAATCTACACATGAAAACCACACAGTCCCTACAGCAAGGAAGACTTCTGGCCTTAAAGATCAGCCATTCCTATTGCACTGCTTGGCTCTATTGGTGACATGCAATTGCATTTATCCTTTATGTCCTGAACCCTAAACTTCTGCTAGACTGGAAAATCTTTGTGCATTTTCTAAATTTCATTACTTCTAGAGCTGCAAACACATTAAAAAAAAAAAAAAAGAAAGAAAAAAAGAAACAATCCACAATCTATCCTATCCCCAGTAATCAAATCCAACTGAAATAACTGTGTCATTTTGTATGTGATAGGGGATAAATCTCAGGCAGATATTCCTTTAAAACTTGCAGGACTGATCCATGCTAAAACTTTTTAAATGGAATGTGTAAGTTTTGCTGTCTGTCATATAAATTAGTAAACAGTGGCAATGTGTCATAGAAAATATATCAGTCCAGTACTTCAAGAATTCAAAGTATGCTTCACAGACAGGTTATGGGTATCAATAACATTAGCCCTCAGGGTGTGAGAGAACTGTAGCAGTACTCAGAGGAGTCATGAATTAACCCCATGCTTCACCTTCTAGAGCAGTCTATCAGCAATCCCTTTCTGCAGAATATAACAGCTGTGTTCTCTTAACTATTTTCCTCTCTAGCAGCAGCATTTTCAGCTATAACCATTGACTGCTATCTCTGATCGAAGTGAAATGAAAAATTATTCCCCACTCATATTGTCCAACTCTGCTTTTTTCCTATGGTCAAATGAACCCAGGTATTCCTGAGCAAGAACAGCTGTCAAAATTCCATCTGAGGTCTGAGGCTCTAGTTGTCAATTTTCACTCAAGAATTTAAGCTTTCCTGTTCCCTGAACTCCTTGGTTTTATTTGCCACATTTCATAGAATCACAGAAGGTTAGGGGCTGGAAGGGACCTCCAAAGCTCATCCAGTCCAACCCTCCTGCCAGAGCAGGATCACCTAGACCAGATCACACAGGAACACATCCAGATGGTTCCTGAGTATCTCCAGAAAGGGAGACTCCACAGCCACCCTGGGCAACCTGTCCACTGTTCTGTCACCCTCACAGGGAAAAAATTTCTATGCCTCAACTCAACACAGGGAAATAATTCCTCCTCATGCTTCCACGAAAATTCCTATGCCTCGGATGCCACCCATTGCCCCTTGTCCTGTCATTGGGCATCACCCAGCAAAGCCTGGTTCCAGCCTCTTGGCACTCACCTCTATATATTTATAAACATGAATGAGGTCACCTCTCAGTCTCCTGATCTCCAAGCAGCAGAGCCCCCAGCTCCCTGAGGCTCTCCTCATAAGGAAGATGTTCCACTCCCTTCATCATTTTCGTGGCTCTGCACTGGACTCCTCAAGCAGTTTCACCTCACTGCCTTGGAGACAGTGCAAACACTTTCACATGTGTGACTACCAGATACTAGTAGCTGTTGCTAGAGTTATTTCACTAACCCTAGAGGGACCAAACTCAATTTTTGAAGTGATTGTACTAGGTAGGGTTAAGAATCCTACCTCACACAGTGTGGCTTTACCAAAATGGAAGAAATGGGAACTATCTTGGCATGTTGACTGTATATAAAGTTGCATCCTGCATGCAAGAAAGGCTTAGGAAACCTTAATGAGTTCTTCAGAACAAAATTCCCCTTCCAAAATCATTCCTGCCTGCTCCCTTCTATGTTAAGTTTTGCTTACAGCTCTACCAGAAGTTAATCATGCAGATGTACTTCAGCATCAGTGGAAGAAGGAATAGCATCTACAGTTGCAATTTGCCTTTGAGTAGCACATCCACATATTTCCACATAGAAGGGAAATGTTTGGCAGCTAAGCCATCTTCTGCAAAAATCAATGGTTTTTAGCTGTCAGGTTGTCTTTGTGTCCCTTGCTCTGCACATACTGGAAGATTAAAACAGAGGAACATCTTAACTTGCCAGTCCTCAACAATCCTCCTTCCTCTTCCTCCACTCTCCCTTCAGTATTTCTAGCGGGTTAAGCAGTTCTCCCAAACCATCACAGAAGGCAACCACGGAAACATCTCATTATTGCACTGGGCAGTACATTAAAATGGTAATAAAAGGGGTAACTCTATTTGGGCTATGGTTTAAGGTGAATCTTGTAGAGCAGGGTTCGAGGTTGGACTTGGTGATCCTGAGGGGCTTTGCCAAACTGAATGTTTCTGTGATTCTGTGATTTAGCCCTGCCTGGCTTCTGGATCTGCAGTCAAAAAACAATATTAAGGACCAGACTGAGTCCTGATTCCTTCCTGGCATAACAAAGGATTCAGATATTACATTTCCATATTTATTACCTGACAATCTATGTTGTTGTGGATGTTCCACAGTTTCCTTACTTAGCTTCTCCAAGAGAAAATGGAAAACTACAGAATCACAGAAACATCCTGGTTGGAAAGGTCCCTCAGGATCACCAAGTTCAATCTATAACCTTACTCTACAAGATTCACCTTAAACCCTATCCCTAAGCACCACATCCAGACGACCCTGAAACACAAAATTAGATTCTTAAAAGCCTTCTGATTTTTTCCCCTCCCCAAAATGTGTTTCATAGAATCAGAGAATAGTAAGGTTGGAAGGGACCTCAAGGATCATCTAGTTCCAACCCCCTTGTGGCAGGGCACATCCAAGTCCCTGCCCCACGGAAGGGTTGAATGGGGTGTGAAACTGTTCTGCTCCCCCCACCTCTGGTTCCAGGGGTGTGGAATGTGAAAGGAGTAGGTGTCAAGTACCTTACCCCACCCCTGCAGGCTGGAAGGGGGGACAGCAAATCGCCCCAGCATAGATATATGGCAATGGGACACATTATCTAAGGGGCAGAAAGGAGCAGATTTGGAGCAGACTTGGAGCAGACTTTGAGGAGGCTGCTACAGGGGACTTAGAGAGGGCTTTAAGAAGGACTGACAGCCACGGACTGCCAGCGTGGGACTTGAACTCGGNCCTAGGCTCCAGGCTGCCTTTATTTGCAAGTCTGGCAAAGCTATTTTTTATAACAAACCTTTCCAAGCTTCCTGATTTTCCTGAATTACTAAATTCCCTGTAAGCATCCTTGTGAAAGATTTTCCTGAACGAATTCCTGAACCCCCAGCTAACTAATTTTATATAAAGTTGTGGGTGGGGCTTTCCAGAAATAAAAATAACTGCAGATTTTATAATTTCTGACTCATGAATCCCCACAACCAACTTACCCCTGCAGCCTGGTTCACTCTGCTATTGGATGTAAAACAGCTGGACAAGAGAAAAAAAAAAAAACAACAGAGGGAGAGGGTGCTCTAATGGCCAGCACTAATTAATTGAAGGAAGAGGAGATCTGTGCCTCCTACTGACAGGTTCACAACTCTGCGTTTTGCTTCTGCGGATGCTTAGCAAAACCTAGAAACAGACTCAGGACAGGGAAATGAAAAGCAAAAACGTGGAGGCTGTTTTTTTGTTTGGCTTTGATTCCAGCTTCCTCCTATCCTTCTCCTTCCCTCTTTCAAAACAAGGCAAGAAAAGACACACATGACCCAAATTTATACTGGTTTCCATTTTCCAAGGTGACTCACTCCTCTGTTTTTTTTTTATTGTATATATTTGGGGTTTAATATTGTAAAGGCTGAAGACTCAACGAACCCACTGTGTTTAGCTTTCCCTGAGTGCTTCACAGAGATTTGTTAAGGAGATAAAATAGCCTAGCAAACAATCAAAGAGCTTGTTTCCACAGCTATATATTCTTTTTTTTTTTTCCCCTTGTATTGAAAGCCACTTTGTATATGTTCCTATGCAACAAAAAATTAAAGTTTATGTGTAGGTGTTCCGTGTTTTTACAAACTCTACCCTCCTTAGTTGTTATAAGATTAAAACAATTTTCTCCCTCAGTAAATGCTTCCCTTGAAAACCACTGGAAGAACATAATTCATCTGTCCATTTATAGCTTCTATTTTCTTCTAGGCACTGAGAAACTGCTGATTGTGATTGTTGTTTTCCCTTTTAAGAAAGCCAGCGTTGAACAAGCGACAGATAAGACAATTTAATGTTTTGGTGGCCACACAGATCAATTTTTTCATTTATTCTGAAGCTTAAAAAGGGGAAAGGAAAAAAAAAAAAAGGGGAAAAAAAAATAGGCACCAAGGTATGATTGCAGGGATTTTGTTTAGCAAATTATTCTTCTATACTCAGAAAATTTAACAGGCACTCTCATTAAACCTGCAGGGAGTTTTAAGGTAGCTTTAGTCCTAATATTTTTCAAACAAAAAGCATTCAATGTTTTTTTTTTTTTCCCTCGAATCATTTTCTTCTCTCTGGAATCTATCAGAGAGGTTTAGGAGATACAGTACAAGTCTTTTACTGTAAATAACAAAAAAACAAAAAAAAGAAAAAAAAAGAAGAAAGAAATGCATTACCACAAGCTGCAGAAGATCTCAATAAAAAAGAGAGATAGTGAAAAAGGGAACATTTATTTTTGGTGCATTGGATAGAGACATGGGGAAAACCACACAAGTCTGGGGAAATGTTTGTGTGGAAAAGGTACAGGATTGGTATCACCTATTAGCACTTACCCATTCCAAGCAAGTCACTGTATGGTGCTGGCCACCTGATTGCCTCTTTCCACCCACTTCTTTTCTTCCTGGCTTTTTTTTTTTTTCCTGCTTGTAGACCTCTGCCTTCTGTCCCTGCAAGACCCAAGTGTGTCACTCGATCTGCAACCCTATTAAGCAAGCTAGCATTAGAGCATCATATGTGGGCTGGCAAAGTGTGTGTACTCAGCCCTCTGTGCTGGTTTGAGGCTAATTGGTATATTTTAATGAAAGAAATTAGATTATGGGCTGTGAGAAGAAAATATAGTCATGCCTATATTACCCATTCATTCTGGTGGGACATACAAAAACAAGGGCACAAGGAAAGATAAAACAGTCTCTGCCTGGCTGTTGCTCTATTAACTCTTCTGCCTGAACCTGCATAGTCCCGACTAATCATTCTGCTTTTAACACCTCTCACTGACCTTTCCAGCTCACCTTGCATGTAAGGGAGATCCTGAGATAAGGGAAAGGGTTGAAAGAGGGGCTCCCAGCCACCTTTCCACCTTCCTGGGCATCTGACTGCTGGGAGGGGTCTTGTATTTCTGCATTACTTTTAACTTGTATATTACTGTACATAGTTGTAAATGCCTGTAATATATTGCATATATATGTTTGTAAATTGTGATAAGCTGTAAGTATAGAATCACAGAATAGTAAGGTTGGAAGGGCCCTCAAGGATCATCCAGTCCCAACCCCCTGCCATAGGCAGGGACACCTCCCACTAGAACAGGTCACTCAAGGCCTCCTCCAACCTGGCCTTGAATACCTCCAGGGAGAGAGCAGCCACAACCTCCCTGGGCAACCTGTTCCTGTTTCTTCTCTTTCATAAAGAGAAAAAAGTAGGTTTTAGGTTGGGAGGGACCATAGGCAGGGACACCTCCCACTAGTACAGGTATATATATATATATATGTAAATAAACAAACAAATAAATAAGTAAATAGATAAATATTAAAAGCTTCATTCCTTAACTTCCAGCCAGCTGGGTTAGTCTGGTTAATCTAGTGGGGGTAAGGAACTCCAAAACACTCACTCATGACTGGATCCCAGCAACAGGATGGCTGCACAATTCAAATGAACGCTCCTGCAATCTGTTGTTCTACATGAAAGAGGCCCTTCTGGAGAGAGAAGGGAGCCTTAGGTGTCTGACTTGGCTATCCTCAGGAAGATTAAGGATGGAGGACACTTAAGTCAGAGTCTCCTCCTTTCCATTTATGAATAAGACTAAAGTCCTACGCCAGGACTGTTTACCTGTGTCCAGTCCTGCTGCCCAATCTCCTGCTTCCAGCACAGAGCCACAAAGATGCTGAAGGGAATGGAACAGCTCTATTCTGAGGAGAGCCTGAGGGACCTGGGGTTGGGATGCTTGGAGAAGAGGAGACTGAGAGGTGACCTCAGCAATGTTTATCAATATGTAAAGGCTGAGTGCCAGGAGGCTGGAGCCAGGCTCTGCTGGGTGATGCCCAATGACAGCACAAGGGGCAGTGGGTGGAAGCTGAGGCATAGGAAGTTCCACAGAAACATGAAGAGGATTTTTTTTCCCTGTGAGGGTGACAGAACAAAGGAACAGGCTGCCCAGGGGGGTTGTGGAGTCTCCGTCTCTGGAGATATTCAAGATTTATCTGGATGTGTTCCTGTGTGATCTGCTCTAGGTCATCCTGCTCTGGCAGGGGGGTTGGACTGGATGAGCTTTGGAGGTCCCTTCCTTCCTCTGACATTCTGTGATTCTGTGAAATAAGATGATATGAAATAAGACCATATAATGTAATATGAAATAAAATGGTCTTCATACTAACTCAATGCAGTCTTCATGCTGTCATCCCACAACACTAAAAACTGTATCATTTAAAATGCCATCAGTCATATTCAGTGTTTTCCTCTCACTGAAATCATGCAGTAAACTTAAAACTTATGCCTGGGATTTTACAGTGATATCCCAAGCAACCAAGTGTCCTGGAGACACTACAGTGGTTTATAATCACAAGCATTTGCACCTTGAAACATTAGGGACTCACTGGAATCTTAGATTCAAAGATGGAATAAGCAATTCTAGAGATGACCCTGCCCACTGATAATTATTATTCTTACATACAACATGAAAGCTACTAAAAAATTACAGAAATTTCCCATATTTGCTCTTTATGAGGCAAAGGTGGTTTTTTTTTTCCTGCTTCTGGCTGCTCATTTTATTGATGGGAAGCAGAATTTTAATTCCCAGAGGTAGATAACTGTGAGTGTAGTTCAGAACATGGAGTTAGAGAGAGTAGTTTGGCTCAGATGTTTACTACAAGATTTCTCCATGGCCTGAACTGTTACTCTCACATTTAAAAACGTTACAAATCTTAAATCAGGTTAATGAAAGTGTCTCTATGCAACTTTTGCAGTATAATAGAATTACTTCACTATCAGAACCCTACAAATAACCTCGGGGTCTGCTAAATGCTAGAAGTAGACTTCACTGCCTCATCTCTTACTCTCCACCACTTAATTAACTACCACAAAAGCTAATTAATTAGCCATCATGGTCTCTAATCATTCTGGAATTTGCTCTATTATGTTTAGCTGAAGCATCTTCTTTCCTCAACAGACCTCCTAAAGTCTAGATGAAAGCAATAAAGCACTGACAGTTTTTCATTCACCTGTTTCCAGGTATCCAAGATCAGACTGGGATTATTGTGTACCAAGAATACTGACTGGGAATATTGACTGGGAATATATTGTGTCCCTGTCTATGGCAGGGGGTTGGAACTAGATGATCCTTGAGGTCCCTTCCAACCTTACCATTCTATGATTCTAATATTTAGACTACTTTTATTGTGGATTTTCTTTTTTTTCTCTCTCTCTCTTTTTTTATTTTTAACTCTTTTTTCCCTGCAATGGATGGTTTGGTGAGCTTGGAAGGCTTCAGCCTGTTTCAATGCCAGTGTTCTAACATTTTAACTTAAAAAAAAAAAAGAAAATCATTCTTAGGGAGCGAAGAATTCCAGCAGCTTAACTCAATGACTGCCTACTGCTGAGGTATCACAACACACCTGCCACATCCACAGGTATTTTCTGAAGCCACTCAAGGGCTGTACACACACACACACCCCACCACCCCCAGTTTTTCTTTCCTTTTAAGTGTTGTGTCAACAAGATGCAGGCAGTCTGTAAAGCCAGGCTGTGTATCATGGTGGAATGAAAGTACCAATGAGAAACAAGCTGATAAATTGGTTGGACTAATCATTAAAGCCCATCCAGCATAATCGTTTTAGCTGATCTCGTTTAAGTCATTCCGTGGAGCTGCCAACAGAGTTCAGGGACAGGTCGATCTTCCATTCCCATCATGCAAGGATCAGGCAGAGAAAATCCCATCACTTACCTGAGTATTCTTGCATTTATAAGCAATTATTCCCTGTTGTTTTAAAGCTTCCATCTGGAGGAAAGTAATCTGTTCTGCTCCCGACCTTTTCAGGCCTCAGGGCACTGTATTTAGCCTTAACAGATGGATTTTGCTGATCTGATAGGAAGATAGATATAAAAGATTTGAGACATGGAAAAAAAAAAAAAGGAGGGGGGAAATATTGAATCATTAAAGCCTTGAGTCATTGCTAACTGCAGGTCAGTGGGTGAATCTTCACTGGATTCATGGGTCAGTGAGCAGGCCTCCCAGTTTGCTCCTGCCTTAAACTGCAAAACAATTAAAAAGACTCTTTTAAGTGACTGGCACCACCTTAGTCTAATGGACAAGCTGGTGAGAGCAGGAAAGTCTTCTAACACACACACACACACACACAAACAAAATCTCCAAGGTCATGACTACTCCTAACACACAGTTATAATCTCAAATAAATACTACTTCTGAGCAACAGGAGAAGCAAAATGGTTGCACGCAGAGAGTGGTGATCAAGGGCACAATGTCCACCTGGAGACCAGTGCCAAGTGGTGTCCCTCAGGGGTCAGTGCTGGCACCAGTGCTGTTTGACATCTTTATCAGTGCCATGGACAGAGGAATCAGTGCAGCCTCAGCAAGTTTGCAGATGGCACCAAGCTGTGTGGCACAGTCACTTGCTAGAGGGCAGGGATCCATGCAGAGGGACCTGGACAGGCTGTAGAGCTGTGCCCAGGCCAACCTCAGGACATTCAACAAGGCCAAGTCTAAGGTCCTGCACCTGGGTA
>VWYK01075522.1:9332-37037 GCA_013399775.1 Semnornis frantzii
GTGGAATTCAATAAAAATTATAATTCTAGTGGATCTTAATTTTCAGCTGCCATGACTTATGACTTTTAATCTGCACTGTTTTGATCCAGTAGACTAACTCTGCATCAGCTGTACATTTATTTCCCTCAAAAGCAGAAACAGAGCTCAATCTCTTTTATCTCTATTTTGAAAGTGGCATCATTTAAAGTGAGAGCAAACAGAAGAGCATAGCACAGCATGTTTGGCCCTCCTTAGAACAAAGTACATTTCATGCTGATTAACAGATAGCTCATCTCAGCCCCTCAGATTTCTGCACTGCAGTAACTCAGCAACAATTACAGCCTATGGAATATACTTCCCCTTCTGCTTTGCCTTTTCCAAACTCAAATTCTAACAGCAATTTAGGTATTGTAACTAACTATTGTAATTAACAACTTTTCCAGACCAAGACTGAGGACAATATTTTTTGCTCTGAAGAAGATAACAGTCTGTATTTCACATATGGTGGAAAATCAAATATTCTCGAGGTCAAAGAACTCAACTACCAGGTAAAAGTTTTGTTTATATATCTCTCTTCAGCAGGGAGCACATGCAGCAATACTTGTTTGTACACACAAGTCACTTTAAAAGTCAAAGTTGCTGAAGTTCATGACACTAATTCACATTCAAATTTCTCAGTCTTGAGACAAATTATTCCCATAAGAGCTGGGACAGAGGAACTTCCTGTTCAACTAGGGATGTCAGGAGCCCTTGCTGGCATGAGTAAAAAGCAGAGCATGAAAACCATACTTGGCCTAACAGAACTTTTTTACACGTATTTCTGCATTATTTTAACATGTTCTCTGCTTGTAACATCATAACTTTGAAAATTTTTATTGCCAAATAGTTTCTTATTGGAATTGAAAGGACTTGTTTCTTCCTTTGTTAGGTTAACATGGCATCTCAGATTCCCTGGTATGAAAACCTTACACAGATGAAAATGCCATGGAGTTGGAAATCGGATCCCCATTCTCGTGTGTCAATAATCCAGAATCTGAATTTAAAAGTTCATAGTGGTCAAATGCTAGCTATTATAGGAAGCACTGGTAAGAGCAATGAAATTTCATCATTTCACCAAGTCTCAGACGAAATAGATGGAACCAAGAGTGCCCTGCAGTCTTTTGAATGGCAGAATCTAGTTAAGAAACAGCTATTGGAAATGTGTTACTTACACTCTTTAAAATGTATGAAGAGACAAAGCATGAGGAAACAAAGTGTAACACTGGGGAAGAAGTTTTGTTATGACTTGTAGTCATTTACTGTTTGTTTCCTGAGGTGTAGTGGGGCCTGTGGTCTGTAATTACAGCTCTGCTAGACATGCAGCAGCTTCACCGCTCAGTTTCAAAATAGGCCAGTTGCAGACCTTACCCAGGTACATAGCGGGCAAAGGAGGGCAAATCCTATAGAAATGGTCATTGGCAACTTGCACAGCCAGAAGCAGGAATGCCCTTCAGATTGAAACAACTCTAACAGGACAAAAGGCTGCATTTGGATTAACTAAGAGAAACAGAATAGAAAAGACAGTTCCTTTGCTGTTTGCCTTTGAAACACCTCTCTCTCTTCTTTCTTTTTTGACTTTCAGTTTCTGGTGTGATTGGTTTAATTTTCTCCAGGATGAGGTTGACTAACCAAGGAGAAGTGGCCTTTATCCAGTGTGGTTAGCTGAGTCTGAGCTGATCTAAGGGGATAAGCAGCAGGCATGTGACCTGTTAAAGCGAAGTAAAAAAGTACCCATCCTCTGGCAGCAACACCCCCCCCATGCTGTGTCTCCAATAGACTCTCCCATCAGCTTAGCTCAATGATACAGTGAAGATGCTCTCTCGCAAAGGCAAAGCATATTTGCCAAAGAAGTTTCAACTTTATTTCTGCAAAAGAGATATTTCTTCCCCGTTGCCACGTGATTTTTTTTTTCTTAGCACATATTCTTAATGTAATTGAAATTGTACCTTAGAGATCCTACTGATAATAAAAGCCAAAGCTGTGAGGAGGTAACATATCAAGTTACAGATACAGCACCTTCATAAGGTAACATACACTGAGCACAAAACCCTTTCAGCAAACTAGTCAAACTATTTTTAAAAGCTATTTATCTTCGATTTCATCAGGTGCCTTACTAAGATGGATTAAACTACTGATGGGTTTCACATTATCAATGGCAATCAATATGTCACTCTTAAATAGAGCAATATGTGGTTTATAGATGGATGGGTTTATTTTTCGAGATGTATATATTAAGAAGCAAATGTGGAGTTAATCTTTCACCAGGGAGAGTAGAAGTAAGTGACATCTAATCATAATAAGAGAGTTCTGTGGGTTTACATACAGTATCATACAACAAAAAAGAAAAATTCATTTGCTATTTAAATCCAAATCAGGTGTTCCATTGTTCCTTACTTCAGAGTATGAGCCAGCTTTCCTTAATTATTTCAATGAATTTTGTCTTATTTAAATAATAATCATTTTTATTTAAATCATTATTAGATTCTTATTGTCTGTATAATCATATAAAGGTATATATATAAAGGTATATATATATATAAAGGTATATATATATAAAGGTATATATATATATAAAGATAAAGATATATATATATATAAAAAGATAAAGATATATATATATATATATATACACACACAAAGGTATATAAACCTTAGTCACTCAGCTGCCTGAAATCAGAGTTCTGTCCCTAAAGCAAGCTTTTGCCAAGGAGCTAGATCCCAGCCCTAGTCAGCACAGGATACCAACTGTCACCTTTCAAACAGGAAAGAGGAGGTCAAAGCGATCTTACTCCTTTAGTTCATGGAGATATCCTCGATGCTCAGCTACCCAGTTCTGCTAAGAAATGACAAAGGGTAAAGCTATGTATTCCATTCCAGAGGAGAGAGATCTTCTGAGCCTGAGCTTTGTAGTTTTTTTCAAGATCATTCTGTCTC
The DNA here is from genome assembly GCA_013399775.1 of Semnornis frantzii. NCBI lineage: Eukaryota > Metazoa > Chordata > Aves > Piciformes > Ramphastidae > Semnornis > Semnornis frantzii. Next base: position 12,285 of record VWYK01075522.1, read on the forward strand.
TGGCTTTGGAAAAGCCAAGCTGGGGAAGACACGTGGTGGAACAAAAACTTCTATCCTCTGTCTGTGACTCGATCACCTTTGAAAAAAATCTCTTGGAAACTAATTTAATCTTCAATTTTGATTTTTCTAGCTGGCGGGAAGACATCCCTGCTCGATGTGATAACCTGCCGGGATCACGGAGGCAAAATCAAGTCCGGTCAAATCCTGATCAATAACAAAGCCAGCACTCCGCAGCTTGTTCGGAAATGCATAGCCCATGTGCGGCAGGATGACCGACTGCTCCCCCACCTGACTGTCAGAGAAACACTACTGTTCATCGCCAAACTGCGTCTTCCAAAGTTTTTCTCAGACTCACAGAGGGAAAAAAGGGTAATTAAGCTGTTGGGGAAAAAAAATTAAGTTGTCAAAAATGTGTCTGACAGGAATTATCCGAGAGATCCTGTGTATTTGGTGTCAGAACAGCTAATCTGCCATTTTTTAAATGTATATTATGAATTATAAACCGTTCTCTTCTTTCAAGATAGAAAGCAGTAATTGTTCCAAAGCTCACAAAAAATGACAATCTAGAGAAAGCATTAGAGTGGCTGAAAGAACTAAATTTCTTTTTTAATATTATCTCTAAAATCAGGATTTGTTTTCAAGTGTCACTTGATCAGACAGCACTGAAATATCCAGATCATTTTTAACCACATCAGTCATGTTTTCAGATTTATCTCTGTGCAGATAAACTCTTGTTTTCTCTCTGTTGCACTTCGGATCCCCCAAGGTAGAAGAAGTCATAGCAGAGCTACGCTTGCGCCAGTGTGCAAACACCAGAGTAGGCAATGAGTACCTCCGTGGCGTTTCGGGAGGTGAGAGGCGGAGAGTGAGCATTGGCGTGCAGCTGCTCTGGAACCCGGGTGAGTAAAACTCTGACACCTTCCTTGTGCCTGCTACAGGCCACTGTGGGAAATGGGGCAGTAATTGAAGGTAGGAACTTTCAGTAAAGAATCATACACACAGGTGCCCCTGGGGCAGCTTGCGGAGTTCATATTCAGGACACTAAACAGGTCTTGCACCACCCTCTGCCAGAGGTCACTTATCCACAGCAATCTTAGACACAGTGATTAGGTGCTGGTCCATGTGCTTAAACTGAAACCAGTGCTGATCACAGATCATACTGAAATGATTGCAATAATGATTCTATAAATTGAGTGTTTCAGCAGCCAGCCTGCTCTAGCTTCTGTCACCTTTGCCAGTGAAAAAGTGGTAACAGATCTAGGCAAATCCCTCCAGCAGCTTTCATCCACTGCTCTCTAAAACTGCCATCACATAGACTACTGAAAGTTGCCTGAAGTCACCCCCACAGCTGGGCTGCAGTTTGTGCATATCAGCACAAGTTTTATTATCTGACCTCATGCCACAAGTTACTTTGGAAGGCTGCTCTCCTACTGTAACATCAGGATTGTTTTCTTCTACAGCCTAGCCCCTTTACATGTGCAATGTTAACAGGAAAGATCTTTTTCCTGAATGCATAGTCAGACATTGTGGTCTTGTGCAGCTCACTGATGTGGCTGGCTCATGCCACAGATGAAGTAGAAATTTCCACCATTTTCAGGAGTAGCAAAGTATGAGGCTAATTTTGCAGGACTGAATTCCCCTGCTCTCTGCTCTCACATATATCAAAAACATTACTAATCTTGGCTGGGCCTCTTGTTGAGCAAGATTTCCCATGAGCTCTCCCACGAGTTCTGGAAAATGGATCTGAGAATTATTTTTTTTTTTGCTTGTATAAAGTTATATTTTTGTAATTGCAGGAAAACATAAGTTGGGGTGTGTGTGTGTGTGTGTCTTTTGGTTGGTTGGTTGGGGGTTTTTTGTTTGTTTTTTTGTAAGAAGTGATGCTCAGGAAAAGATGTGTTGGTACTGAAGTAAAAAAATAGTTTGTTCTAGGCAAAATAAGCAAAACTTTCTTAACATTTCAAATGCTATACTCCTCAACACAAAAATCATGTCTGTGTACAGACATTGCTTTGCACTGGTTGAGAACATTCAGTTCCACAGTAACACAAATGCTAAAAAGTAATAAACCACTTTCAGGTTTGTAACAACCAATTGTAAAGCAAATTAAAAATCCAATCATGCATATCTCTTCATATATGTGTGCAAATAGGTGCAAAATAGTGCAGTTGGGAGGGAGGAGGAGATAGCTAAAAGTACTCTGTGAGTACACATGAATAGTGCAAGAGGTTTAAATACCAGGCATTTAGCTCAAAATATTTCAGCAGAGAGGATACAAAACTAGTACTGTTGCATTAATTAATATTTGAATACCTGATGTTTCTAAAGGCAGTGCAAAACTGCAGAGAACAATGTAAATTTAATAAGGAACCAAAATCTGCACCCCAATGAAAAAGAAAGAGAATTTAACAATCTTGTTCCCAGTGTGAGTAAGATAAGATTTAAAATAATTGCTCTGGATCATAATATTCAGGAAGATAACAGAAGAAAATGCAATTGTTCACTGTTAGGTGATGTGGGTATGGAATATCCTTTGCACTTCAAAAAAAGAAGGAATGTATCAGTGAGATTTCATACACCAGCACCATTTCACTCGGAGCGTATCTTCCAAATCACAGTTAAATTTATTGTCTTTGGCAGGAATACTCATCCTTGACGAACCTACATCTGGACTGGACAGTTTTACTGCGCATAACCTTGTCATAACACTATCCAGACTGGCCAGAGGAAACAGATTAGTTCTCCTTTCACTTCATCAGCCCCGGTCAGATATCTTCCAACTGTTCGATTTAGTTCTTCTGATGACTTCTGGAGTCACTGTCTATTCTGGAACAGCTAGAGACATGGTCCAGTATTTCACAGAAATAGGCTATCCCTGCCCAAGGTACAGCAATCCTGCAGATTTCTATGGTTAGTATCAAACACTGTTATTAAAACAAAACAACCCCAACCCCCCAAAACACCCCCAAACCCTGGAAACAATTTGCTTTCATAAGTGTATCGATACACTTATTTCATAAGTGTATCAATAATATTGATTTTTATTGTTCATGACTGTCTTAAGAATGCCTTATAACTGACTCAAATCAACAGTGCAACAAGTTCAGTTTTTAAATAAGATCCTTATTTGTTAGTGCAGGAAATGTAAGAAAAACAAAAGGCACAAACAAAATCACCTTTAAATAATCCTCCTTCTAACTCTTCCACGTGTTTTGTATGCCCATTCTCATGTTTTAGTTGGTTGAAGCTTTTCTCCTCACTTGAAAAGACATGGATGAACTGATTTTCTGTAGCCAGTTCTCTGAATTCTGAATCATGAACTGTAGAAAGCTAGTTTTCCAGGCTGAGGAATAACATGTACTTGGAATGGTAAATGGGAATCAGAAGTGTTGCTCAGTAGAGCACACTGGAGAGGAGGAAACTCAAATCCAGAGCAGTAATCTTTTTATTTCTCTAAGAAGGTTAACTGTATGGTTCCAAATCCATTCCTCTGGAGTTTTTTTGCCACATGCATAAGGAATATGGCCCTTTTAATCTAATGGCAGTAGTCATTTACAACAGAAGTTAGTTCAGTTCCAGCCCTTATGTCTTTGCACTCAAGTCGCCTAGGAAACCTGGTACAGAGAGCAGTCTCAATCCTCTGGCACAACCTCTTTGGCTGTGTTTCTGTGGCAGGCGGTATCGGCTATGCAAATATAAACAGAAGTTAACCTCAGTGTCAGGCGCTGCAAAAAGATCTTTGTTTCCAACGTGGTTCAGAGCAGGCCTCAGACAAGGGCAGGCTTGAGGAAGGCTTGCAGCACCCCCATATGGGGATGGAGAGTCAAAGGCAGTCCTGAGGAAACTTGTAGCTACAACCTGCGGTTACAAACCTCCACTACATGGAGGCAGCGACATATGAGAAAGGGAGAGTTGGGCAAAGAGGAACCTAATGAGGTTCAGCAAGGATAAGTGCAGAGTCCTGCACCTGGAAAGGAATAATAAACTGCACCAGTACAGGCTGGGAGGTGATCTGCTGGAGAGCAGCCCCGGGGAGAAGGACCTGAGAGTCCTGGTGGACACCAAGCTATCCATGGGACAGCAATGTGCCCTGGTGGCCAAGAAGGCCCATGGGATCTTGGGGTCCATTAAGAGGACTGTGTCCAGCAGACACAGGTTCTCCTCCCCCTCTACTCTGCCCTGGTGAGACCTCACCTGGAATACTGCATTCAGTTTTGGGCTCCCCAGTTCAGGAGGAACAGGGATCTACTTGAAAGAGTCCAATGGAGGGCTACAAAGATGATTAAGGGACTGAAGCACTGCCTTACGAAGAGAGGCTGACCTGGGGCTTTGTGGTCTGGTGAAGAGAAGACTTAGAGGAGATCTACTCAATGTTTATTAAATGTATGAGGGCTGGGTGTCAAGAGGGAGGGGACAGGCTCTTCTCAGTTGTGTCTTGAGATAGGACAAGGGGCAATGGATATAAACTACAGCACAGGAAGTTCCACCTCAACATGAGAAAGAACTTCTTTGCTGTAGGAGTTGTGGAGCACTGGAACAGGCTCCCCAGAGAGCTTGTGGAGTCTCCTTCTTTGGCGACTTTCAAGACTCATCTGGATGTGTTCCTGTGTGACCTGTACTGGATTATGGTCCTGCTCTGGCAGGAGGGTTGGGCTCAATGACCTCTGGAGGTCCCTTCCAACTCCTAACACCCTGGGGGCCTGTGAGATGGAAGATCAGAGACAGTGCCCATAGAAAGAGAAGTGAGGGCAGCAGGAAGGTGGAAATAGGACAGGGCGGCAGAGGATATCACAGTAAGAAGGAGGCCCTGAGAGAAATGCACAAATGTGTCTGATAGAGAAAAAGGAGACCATGACAAAAGTGAAGAGGTTGGGCAGATTGCGACTGAGGAGAGATGATCACCCCAGTGTAAGGAGTTATGAACTGCACAGTAATACTTTTCTCAAAAACCACCTGTAAAATGCCAAGTATTGTCAGTCTACAATGAAGGTTAACACTGGAAAATACTATTATAAGTTAAAAAAAATTTTTAAAGTGTTTTTTAAAGTCTCAAAATAGTGCTGAGTCAACTATTGCTACTGCTACTATATTGTCCTTAGATAGTGCTGCTCTTAGGCTTTCTCAGCATCAGTTTATGGCACCTCTGTAAGATTAAATTACAGCAACAACCAACCAAAAAACTGAAAAAAAACTAACCACCGTTTTGCAGATGGAGAAAAAAGCAACCTATGTGATTTAAGTCAAAGACACATAACAGATTTTAAAATGCCTACGTGCCAGTAATGAAATACAAACTGTTTATTTTCAGCACTGCTCTCAAGCCACTATTAAATTTAGAAAACTCAAAAATAGCACTTCTTTCAGTGATTTGTTGAATGATTAGGTAAGAAATAGCTTCCAAGAGAAAATATATTAACAATCTGTTCTTCTCTGAAGTAATGGATACGACTTTAAGCACTGTAGTTGAATGCATGCACACAGGTTGCACTGTCTGTCCACAAGAGAATCCTTGATTCTGAACACGTCATAAAGTAATCACATCTGTAGCATATAGTCTCACCCTACATTATGTCTTTCAGTTGATTTGACCGGTATTAATAAACAGACTGCAGAAAAGGAGATGGAAAGCCAAAAAAGAGCAAATACTCTTGCCAAGTTATTCCTAGAAAAAGTAAAAGGTTTTGATGATTTCTTGTGGAAGGCTACTGAAGGAGACAGTGCTGCAACCACATTCAGCAAGCAAAGGTAAGGAAGTGTGTGGGACAGCAGATGTGAAAGAACAGACACAACCGGTGCTAATTTCTTTTCTTTCCTTTTCTTTTTGGCAGGTCCCATTTAAATTCAGAAGAGGCTATCAGCATGCCTCAACATTCAAGTGATCAGTTACCAGGAGTCTTAAAGCAGTTCACTATATTATTAAGGTAACCTTATCACCAGTATGAAGGGTTGTATATCATGTCCATTTATGTTTTGAAGAATAAGAAAGAAGTACAAAATGAGAAATGAGTGAAAAAATGGTAACTGCTAAAAGTGCAGAGCAAGCACTAAGCCTGAGCAAGCTGTAGAGCAAAAGTGTTCTACAGGCTCACTTCAGCCCCAAGCCAGACATACAGCCTCATCTTTCTGTCCCAGGGCTCCTCCTGGACACAGTTTACTCTGGCTTACATTGCTAGAAGCCTGTGGCTTTGAAGAGCAGCAGGAGACTCCACGGTCAGGAACATGGTCCAGTTTTGGGCACTGCCATCCTCATACCCATGTCAAAGCATTGGGACTCAACCCTCTGAAAGCCCAGAAGGTTGTGTGGTAGGCTTAGACACTGCCAGCCATACACCTCTGCCCAGGACTTGAAGCTAGGAGGTTTCACTGATTATAGACAGCATAGATGAGTATTGCAGGTGGATTTTATGCTTGTGTACTCGAAAGAAACACGATCAGCTTGTGTAGTATAAGTAGAATATTGCTACCAGTATCAGCTGTTGTTACTGCATGCTGCAGTCATACTAATTGATTTTAACAGAGTGTTTAGGGTAATGCATCTGAATATAACTGGCATTAGTAAGGACCATATCTTATGGTCAGTGTTGCTGTTTTCCCAGTCGTCAACTCTCCAATGACTTCAGAGATCTTCAAACGTTATTAATCCATGGATTTGAGGCCCTTCTTATGTCATTATTAATTGGACTTTTGTACTATGGCCATGAGAAAAACGGACTCTCTCTTCGTGACACAACAGCACTGTTGTACATGCTAGGTGCACTAATCCCATTCACAGTAATCTTGGATGTTATTGCCAAATGTAAGTGTCAGTTTTCTTTTAAATATTATAAACAACCAAAATCAGACCCGCCCCCATGTTTCGGGATGGGTAATTAATTAATGTGAGATGATAATTAAAAATATTAACAGTTTATTAATATTAAATATTCAGAACTTGCATCACCCCCATCACCATTTAATAATAATAATAACAGGCTCTTTGCAACATTATGGAAACTATGTACAGGCTATAAGAGGATCCAGAGATAACTATTAAATATAAACATAAATTGATCTCAATTTAAACTGGCAGAGAAGCTTTGCAGTCAGCACACCGCTTGCGGCCAGTACGCCACTTGCTCACTAGATGGACACAAGGAGCTACTTTCTGCTTAGGGCAGAAGGCAATTAATAATTCCAAGAGGCTTTTGGCATTTACCCACAGAATTCTATCTGACAGTACCCAAGGCAGGGTTGCTGTCGGTAGNTGGGCCTTTGGACACAGGATAGCCAATCCAATGGCACTTAGCCAAGATTTGCCCATCTTGGGTGAAGCCATAGGCTTGCTTTACCCTTCTTTGGGCAGAACACAGCCTTGCACAAGGCAACCCTGTGCACCTTGTTTACAGCAGGGTTTGGGCAGGCCACAGACCCCAGACTTAGTGGCTCCGGGCCCTTTGTCCCTTTTCCTGGGGTTGCTCTCCCCAAAACAGCAGGAGGGAGAGCAGAAAAACATGGCTGGGCAAGGCAGGAGAGGTACAAGCCCAATTTGGCCTGCCTAGGCCTACCAGGACACCCCCCCACAAATGAATTTTTAAAAGTATACTTACTAATGCAATCCTAGGATGAAACCAATGTTTGTTGTACCTTGCAGGTCACTCGGAAAGAGCTATGCTTTATCATGACTTGGAAGATGGAGTGTACTCTGTTAGCCCATATTTCTTTGCTAAGGTAATTGGGTTTGGTGCCAGAAAACGCAAACATCTGGCGTTAACACTGAAACCCACAAATAAACCAAAGCCTTGTTGTATAAATGATCACATTCATATCAGACTTTGACCTTTTGTGCCTGCCTACTAAGGCTACCCATCTTGCTGCCTTGGCATTAATGGACTAAACCTCAAACTACTTTAGATCTGTTGCTGTAAGTCATGGTTGAGATCCCAGTTCAGAAAAGCCAAAGGAGAATATTTCATCGAGTTCTTTGTCCAAAATTTGAGAAATCTCAAGCTCATATTTGAGGGTTTAGACCCACATATTCCACATGCTGAAGATCTTGGAGGGTTTGATTATGTGTCTTGAGCTGTAAAGCAAAACATTAATATTTATCACTAAAGCAAATGTAAAACAGAAATGACAAAATGCTAACTGTAGTATTTTCAGTAGTTGTTTGGGTTTGTGCTGGTCAGAGGCAGAGTTTCTGGAAATTAATTCAGAGCTTAAAAAAAACTTACATTCTATTTTTCACAAGGTTTTAGAACAACCCCTTCTTTGTGATGTTGCCACTGTTAGATGAGTTCTGCCTGCCATGGCATCTGTAATTTAGGTTTCCCTTTCTGTATAAGATTTTAAATGCTTATTAGTGGTTGCCAGAGAAAAATATTCTTTGCATTGTGTCACAAAGATTGCACATGATTCATAGAAAAATCAATGCAATTTTTTACGACCTTAGTATTAGAGGATGGTAGCAACCTTCTTTGGAGAAATAATCGTAATGCTCTGCACATCTATCTTGATGTAATTCAGAAAATCCTTTGCATGTTTTTGTTTTACAAGAAGTTAAGTAGTTACTAAGTGGACCCACTCTGAGACAGGGTAGGGAAGTGGCCAACGGCCAAATTTGTCTCAAATCTGATCTCACACTAGACAACTAAATTTGGACAAAACATGTATTGCTATGATTCAATAACTATATTATTAACAAGCACGGCAGTTCTCAAGAAAAGCATCTTAAATTCTTAGAACCTGCCAAAACTGCAGCAAAATGAAACATCTAATCTATAAAAAGAATCGTCTTAAATTTAACAATTAGTCATAGCAATTGTCACAGCTAGAGGGAAAAGTAGTAAGGATTTCAAATTCTCTGGTGGATTGTTTCTGTGTGTCACTGACAACACCTAGCAGGGAGATGATTGCATTCTAAGGGAGTACTTTTTTGTGGTTTTCATGAACAGTCCCTAGATACATCTAGGTGTATACCAAGTGCTTTTGTAACTATCATTCATTTTTTTGCCCCCCCCCCTTCTCCCTCCTGAATAGATTTTGGGGGAGCTCCCAGAACACTGCGCCTTTGTTATAATTTATGGAATACCCATCTACTGGCTGGCAAATCTCACTCCTGAACCAGTGCATTTCCTGCTGAACTTCCTCTCAGTGTGGCTGTCTGTGTACAGTGCCCGTGCCATGGCACTTTGGGTAGCAGCACTGCTGCCAACACTGCAGCTCTCAGCCTTCTTTGGTAACGTCCTTTTCACATCATTCTACCTGAGTGGTGGCTTTGTGATAAGCCTGGAAAATCTCTGGACAGGTAAGACAACGCTTCCACTATCCCTCTGAACTGAAACATCAATGGTTTCCATTACTGCCTGGGTGTTGTAGGCGGAGCATATCTCATATAGGAAAACTGAGCTTTATTCCTACCTTTGCAAGTACCTTTTCTTGGGTGGTGATGGTAAAGTCAGACTGCTCATTTTACATCAGTTTCTTCATTCCAGAACGAGATTACAAGCAGCTTTGTCAAAAAAAGCACTAGTGAAATGATCAGTTCTTATGTGGTTGCTGAATTTTTCAGTAAAAAGAAATAATATTCGGTAGATAAAGACTGAGTTCCAGTAAGACTTAATTGACAAGTGGGAACATGACAGATACAGATATTAGCTCTCTCATGATTCTCCACGTCCACCTAACAATATCAAGTAGATCTGCCATTTCATCCAATAATAGACTGTATGTGTTTAGAAGCTATAGCTGTCAAGAGATTAGACAAACCTGCTGTATTTGGCAGGAGCACAGTAGCTGTTGAGGTCTGGAGGTCTCTGTATGTGAATCAATCTATTTATCTCTGCCATTCTTTTCTTTCTTTTTTTTCCCAGTTCCATTTTGGTTTTCTAAAATCTCTTTTCTAAGATGGAATTTTCAAAGCATGATGCAAATTCAGTTCACCGACACCACATATGAAACAACTGTGGGAAACACCACTTTTCAAATACCTGGGAAACTTGTAAGTCACTAGTAAAATCTGCTGGAAACATTTGGTAACCACTTGGAACACTGTTTATAAACCCTTTGCATTTAAGAAGAAGATGTAGGTCTCTGTTTTGGTGAGAGCTAAATCAACACAAAGTCATGCTATAGTTAGTATGTTCTACAATTTGTCCCTCACAGGTGTCCCTACAGCAGCCACTCCTTTTTATATCTTTCTTGTTAGTGGAAGAAAAGCATGAAGGGCAGCTATTTCCATGCAAGCCCCAGCGACATGCTTGCTGAACTCGTTTGGCAGCTGAGCTGCATTCTCTGACCTATCACAGGCAATAGACACAGTGTGGCTGTAACTAGCTACCAAGCCACTCTGAAGGTCATACCCAGACGTAAACCAAGGGGAAAGGCGCCAGGGGCCAGGGAAGCTCACATGAGAAACACACATCTCAGACCCAGCATGAAAATTTTGTCTTCATTAACTACCCTCGAACTCCCCAGTTGAAGAGGGACAGAGATCTGCAGGAGAGGGTCCAGCAGAGGGTTACGAGGATGATGAGGAGACTGAAGCACTGCCTGATGGGAGAGGCTGAGGAACCTGAGGCTGTTTAGTCTGGAGAAGACTGAGAGGGGATTTAATAAATGTCTATAAATGTCTAACGGCTGGGGGTCAGGAGGGGGTCACTTGCTCCCTGGGATAGAACAGGGAGCAATGGATGGAAGCTGCAGCACAGGAGGTTCCAGCTCAACACAAGGAGGAACTTCTTTACTGTAAGGGTCCCAGAGCACTGGCACAGGCTGCCCAGAGAGGTTGTGGAGTGTCCTTGTCTGGAGCCTTTCAAGGCCTGTCTGGATGTGTTCCTGTGTGACCTGAGCTAGATTGTCTGGTTCTGCTCTGGCAGGGGGGGTCGGACTGTAAGATCTTTTTGGGTCCCTTCCAACCCCTAACATCCTGTGAGCCTGTGACCCTGTGAGTTCTCTGTTATTCGTGATTACAGGTCATTCAGGCTCTGAACCTGGACTCCCAACCTCTCTACGTGAGCTATCTCATTCTCGCTGGCATTGCTGGTAGCTTCCTGCTTTTGTATTACTTATCTCTGCGGTTCATCAAGCAGAAATCAAGCCAAGACTGCTAACAGCATATCACGCAGAGGAGGCAACAGGTTACAGCACCCCTCACAAGAAAACGGAAAGTCTACAAGCTTACATTGGGTCACCTCCGTGGCCACCCGAGGGAGCGCCCGTACCTGGCAGGAGCGCCCGGTGACACCAGCCTGGCTTGCCACAGGGTGGCAGCAGAGCACCAGGAGTGGAAGGCAGGCCGCGGGCCTCGCAGGCCCTGCAACCAGCTGGGGCTTCGGCCTGCCGCTAGGTTCTGGCGGGGGAGTTTTGTTCGGCAGCGAGATACTTACGAGTTATCCGTGTCTTGAAATGTTCTCGGCTACGGGCTTATGATTTAAAAGGCCTTATCCTAGCTGATGTTTCCGTCCACACCTTTTAGACCTAGAGCAATCACATACTTGATTTCCATCTTGGCCTTCTGAAGCATCAGTGAATTCTTGGGTTCCTCCATACTGTTCTTGTGAGGGCTGAAATGTCACACGTGCTGCAGAAAGTAGTGCTTGCTGTGTTCCGATCCTGCTCTCTCAGAGCTCGCCAAGTCTGTGGTCACTCTCGGTTTAAACATCGTGAACTGAAACATCAGCTAGGATCAGTCCTACTAAATCATAAGACTGTAGCTGAGAACAGTTTGAAAAAGAGGAGGCTGAGGGCAGCCCTCATTGCTGTCTACCACTACCTGAAGGGACGTTGTGGAGAGGCTGGAGCTAGTCTCTTCGCACAGGTAACTGGAGACAGAACAAGGGGGAATGGCCTCAAGCTGAGACTGGGGAGGTTTAGATTGGACATTAAGAAAAAGTTTTTCACAAAGAGAGTGATCAGGGACTGGAATGAGCTGCCCAGGGAGGTGGTGGAGTCACCAACCCTGGCTGTGTTTAAGGGTGGTTTGGATGTGGTGCTTAGGGATATGGTTTAGGGTGAATCTTGTAGGGTAGGGTCCTAGGTTGGACTTGGTGATGCTGAGTGGCTTCTCCAATCTGCATTTTTCTGTGATTTCAAGATACGGAGAACTCATAAGTGTCTTGTCACCTGTGAAACCCACACACCAAACAAAAAACCCACCCCAAACCCCACCCTGGTTGTAAGCATTTTGTAAAACTAGCTTGCTTGATTTTACATGTGCTTGTATACAGAAAACCAAAGTATGTCATCTGCTTCACTTCAATTTACATGCCACGAATAGTAGAAGACTCCTGCTACAATAACCTAGAGTGCTCTCAATACTGTTATGTAATTAAAAAAAAAAAAAGAGGTAAGAATGAAAGATCAATATTCTGTTATTATATTTGGCAATTAGGACTGTCAGGTTAAGTTTCACGTTATACATTCCCTGGGAGATCATAGTCTAAAGATGTAACAGCTTCAGCCTCAGGCAGCAGTGGGAATCCAAGACATTCCGAGGTTCTTCTAAGGTGAATGAATTCTCACGTTTCTCTCTGGTTCTGCTGCATTTGATGTAGGAAAAAACAAAAAAGCCCACTTGATCCGATCCTGCTTCCATTTTGGAATGATCAGATTTTCATTGCCTTTTAATGGCAAAGCCAATTCTTTCAGTCCAATTCAGCATCATTAAATTGTCAGAGTAGCAGCTTCCTGTTGGATTCTTAATTATTCCTTTTTATTATATTTAAGACACTTAATTTTTTTTAAAGTGGTTTACTCCTCTTTGTAATGATCTGTTGTGATTAGAATCTCTTTTATATTATACTGAAGTTTTAAGGGTTTATATTGGTACTTCTAGTCTAAACCTCTATTTTCCAGGTATTTAGAGGATTAAATTCTAGGCTGACTCTCTGTTGTGAATTCACTTTGATGTTTAATAAAAAAAAGGAGAGAGACAATGGGAGAAATTAAAGACATAAGGGACAGCTCTGAATTTTAGGGGCATATTGTCATGCACAGAAATCTTCAGACATCTAGGTAAGAATATACCATAGCCTTAAGTTTGAATTTCCTTCCTTTTGTGAAATTAGTCAGGCTGCTGACATTACTTAAACAGCCTTTTAAAATTTAAAATTCCACCCTCTTAACATTATGCAGCAGGACCAAATGGTGTGAGTGTTTCAGAGGTGGTGTTATGACACGGGTAGATCTATACATAATGGGTACTTGAGCGGTGAGCCTAGGAAGAGCCATCATATGGAGTGTAGGAAGAGCTATCATAGGATGTGGCCAGGCCTGTGTTTACACAGAAAAATCTCATATTCTATATACTACAATTACACTGCACACTGCTTATGATCATATCTTGTTTCCTTGATGGCTAGAGATGGGGAATTTAGGCTGTGATTATTGTTACAGGCTTTAGCAATAAGAAGATAGGAGCCTTGAAATACCAGCAATTAGCATTCACGCTTAACAATAGCATGCCATGGGGCTGTGTACAGAAAAGAGCACAAGGAAGAGTGGGTGGATGACACACAACCTGCCCCACTCACACTACCAGGAGTTGAAAAATGGTACAACTTTAGGGGAAATTATGCACTTCTCAGCCAGTGAAGGTCATGCTGTATGCTTTGGATTCTGAGTTCACGTCCTGCTTCATGTTAGTTATGTGTGACAAGGTTTCCCACTTCCACAGTGGAGTTGCTACTAAAAAAACCTCCCCACCCCACCATCCCCCTCCCAACCATAAAGCAAATAATCTGCAGTTAGCGAGGGACTAGAAAGCCAAGGCCAAATGTCCTAATTCAGTTTCAGCACAGCTTTACTTTCCAAGTTTCAGAGTAGCTGCTGCTTTTCCTTACGCGCCCATGTCCGCAACGGCTTGGTGTGCCCTCCTGCCTATGCTCCGGTATAAGCAGTTACGAGAGTCTGCAACAGTCTCAGTGCAGAGACTAAAGATCACAAGCAAGACACTGTGAAAAATTCATAGTATTCCATAGTTCTACCAGCATTTAGTTTCATACAGACTTCAGCATTGTGTGCTAAGGCAGATCTGCCACCCAAGCAGCACGCTGACAGCCAGTCCAACAATGCTGCTGTCTCAAGGATTCACACATTACTGCTTTTTTGCTCTCTATCTGCCCTGGCCTAGGTTTGGAAAAGATCTCCTCAGCTCTAAGTCACGGTCCCTGCTACAGCAGGCACCTAAGTCAGTGCAAAACTGGTTTTGAAATGGCACCACGTTTAATTGGTTGCAGTTACAAAGTTGTTTATCTCAACTGCTATCTGAATTGCCCAGTGTGTGACCTAACTGCAACAGCTGTGGGGTTTCAGTCTGCACGCACATCAAACCTGGGAATGGGAACATCAAACACAAGCAACAATAATATTAAAGTCATAGAATGGTAAGGTTGGAAGTGATCTCAAGGATCATCTAGTTCCAACCCCCTGCCATAGGCAGGGACACCTCCCACTAGTACAGGTTACTCAAGGCCTCATTCAACCCAGCCTTGAACCCCTCCAGGGAGGGAGCAGCCACAACCTCCCTGGACATCCTGTGCCAGTGTCTCACTACCCTCACTGGAAAGAACTTCCTCCTGACATCTAGTCTAAATCTTCCTTCTGCCAGTTCAAACCCATTGCCCCTTGTCCTGTCATTGCAAGGACTATTAAATAGTCCCTCCCCAGCCTTCCTGTAGCCCCCTTCAGATACTGGAAGGCTACTCTAAGGTCTCCTTGAAGCCTTCTCTTCTCCAGGCTGCAGAGCCCCAACTCTCTCAGTCTGTCTTCATAGCAGAGCTGCTGCAGCCCTCTGATCATCTTCGTGGCCTCCTCTGGACCGGCTCCAACACTTCCATGTCCTTCCTGTGCTGGGGGCTCCAGAAGAAGGAAGTAAGGAAAAATTCACTAAACACAGGAAAAAACCAGCCCTGTGTTATTCACATGGATACTATAAAGCACCGTGTGTATAACACAACTATGTTGTTGCATCACCTTTATCTGTAGAGAAACAGGTGAGAATTTGTCTTTATTACTTAGCACAGGGAGAGGTGGTAAGGTATTCTCCAACTTCCACTCCAAGTTTATGCAGTTTCTTCATTTGGGAAAAAGGGACAAACTCATTTGGTACTAGAAATGGATTACAGAAACATTGTTTTGCATATTGGGTAGCAGGTAGTGGCAGTCCAAAACACTTTTAACCTGTTGTTTGGAAAGGACTAGCTTTCACTACAAACAAGCAAAATTAAGTAGCTGTTGAAAGTTTCTTCCTGTATTTTTTCATTGCAAAGTGCATTCAGAAATGTTACTCATTTAGCAAGTATCAATACTCATCCTTTTACATTAAAAAGTAAACCAAAACAACACAGACCCCCATGAAAATCCTTTAGGGAAAAAAGGGAACTCCGTGGGTAAAACACTGTAGGTGCTGGTACGTCCACTTGTACCATAAATAACAAACCTTTCAAATTTTAGCCATAATGACTAATTCAAATGGCAGTAGACAAGAAACAGGCTACAGGGAGCTCTGTGACATGCTGCTTTTTTTTTTTTCCCTTTACACTTGAGAGCCAAGACAAGCCCTTCATATGTTAGCAGCTATTAATTAAGGCAACAATGTTTAAGCAGTGGGTTGAGGTAATTTAAAAACTGCTTAACCCTTTTGAGAACTGACAAGCTTTAAAAAGCAAATATATGTGGATGTGTTCATATTAATATGCATATGTAGATGTATCTGCATGAGTAGATTACATGTATATGTATATACACACACAACTGTAATACTTAGCACAATTTTTTCCCCAGGGAACATTCAAAAAGCAATCCAGATCCATCATGTATAGAAGAACTGCTGCCAATTTATATGATTAATTAGAAGAATGTTTGTTTGTGTTTATTTTATCATTAAACCAAACTCACAGAGGGTTATTTTGAACTGAAATTTTTGTTGGCATTATTTTGCTGTCATAGTCACAATTAGGTATTTTTAATACTTCCAGTGCTAAGATACTGCAACTTAAGGAGACCCCCCTCAACCTTCATACCATGGCTCCAAACCCATCTTCTCCCAGTGATGTGATATTTGGGTTTTTTGTTACTTGAGCACCTCACTCAGATTCTTAGCATAGCTCAGTATTGTTTCTGCCTCACTTTAATTATTCATGTTTAACATTTATGCCTCTAAACCCACTCGATAAACATGATAAAGTACTGTCCAGAACCTGTACACTGAGTAAAGAGTGTTACTTAACTCCAAAGAAATTTGTATTTTGTATACAAGCAAATTAGCCTATGAGATAGCAATCTTCTACTTCAGTATTCAATTGTCAAGAAAACACACAGCAATTGGAAATCTGTGAATATTTATAAATAGTCAAAAGTAAAATGCACAAAGCACATAATTTGCAATAGATTCCCAGTGACTTGCAATGATACACAGTCATATTAGTTAACAGCTAACATCATCATTCTTCAAGACAGTACTCCCACTTACTTTCATTTGCTGAGTCCTGGGGGAAGAGTTTAGAAAACAACAATAGAAAGTATTCAAACAAACAAAACTAAACTAAACTAAAAAACCACAAAGCAAAGAAATTCATGTTTCATTAAGAAAAAAAACAACAAAACCAAACAACAACCCCCCCAAAAACAGAGTAAATAATACATTTAAAATTGTCACCCCACTGCAATGCCAATCTGGCCTCTACCAGCAGCTCCTCCATGACACAATTAAACATCCTTCTCATGACAGAAGCCACAATGCTGAGAAGAGTACCCCTAAAAGAACAGCATGTTATCTTAATGATTACTTTTCAACAAACACCCAAATCTTCTACTGTTCTTAGTTAAAAATAGCTCATCACCCCGTGGAAATGCTCCAACTAACTGTAGAAAGGCACAAATCAAAAGGAAAAAAAATGGTTTCAAATCAGGCAACAGGAAAATGAGTTGCACAAGCTGAAAACTTTGGAAACAGGACACCAACTTCTCTGAACAGTGGTCATCAGCTGCAGGGTGCTACATTACACAGGGCAGCCACTGGATTTCCAGGTGGGTAAGTCAGCACACCAGGAGACTTGTCTCAGCTGAGAGAGGCAGAGCACCAGCCTTTCTGCAGCCTTTCACACAACTGCTTAATAAACTCTTCAGCTTGAATCCTTAGTCATACAGGCATGACTTGTTACCCTAGGGAGACCTGTGGGGATGTTTCAGGCCAGCTGGAACAGCCCCAAAACTGGCACGATCCCAGCAGTCCCACAGTAACTGTGTGCCAAGTGACTCTGGGCAGACACATCACCTGCTGTACCTGCCCCCCTGCCTTCCCTGAGAACCTGCAACACCTGCTAGTGAGGACAGAAAATGCATTTGGGCCAAGTAGTACTGTTACTTAGTAAAACACACCCTTTACAGCAGAGCTCAGAACTGCCAAATGCTTTAGATATGCTTGCTTCAGGTTTGTCCCTCTAAGAGCAAGACAAAAGAAAGGTGAATATGCTTAGTTTTAAATACTTCATAAGGAATTTCCCAGTGTTTTTGTCTTAGAAAAAGACCTCATTGATCCATGGTATGCTCAGTCCTAGGCAAGTGATACATTTCCATCGGAAAAAAAATTCATGAACATGACTGACAACAGTAAAGCCACAAATTACTGTCATTTTATGCCCCCCACAGCTAGTGGTACAAAACAGAGTTTTCAACCTTGTTTTTACTTGCTGAATTTAGACAAATTTATAATGCTATTGATGACAGGGAAAGACACTCAAAACGCAGAAACAGTATTCCTGGGAATAAAAACAAGTGGAAGACAATATTTTGTGTGTACTATACATGCTGGAAAAGAGTTTTCATTAAAACTGTAAAAAAAGATGGAGAACTAGGGGGGTGGTGTATTTTATTTTCAGCTATCACACTTGATCCTGCTCCCAGAAATGCTGAACAGTTAACTGGATGTGACACACAGTTCTTACTATGATCATTAATGTTTGAAATAGAGTAAGTCAACAAAATCATGAAGTAAAAAAATTAGGCAAAGCCTACAGATATATGGCTCCCAGTAGATCTTAAAATGAGCATAGAGCTTCCCATCTTATTTGCAGTGTTTAGAGGGTTCCAAGGGCCCTAAAAATGGAGAACTACTCGAGATGATCAAGATTTACAGTAGAGCTACCTCCTGATGAGTTGTTCAAGCTACTAGGTAAACTAACCAGGGGAACTGTGCAAGCAGCAAGAGAAATTACTTGATTTACTTTTGGTTTAGGCAGAAAGTTTTTCAGAGCAGGTGTCAGGCTAAGCAGCCTCACAGAGTTGCTTCAGTTACGGCCTCACTTCAGGCTACAATGTCAGTACCAGAACACGCAAAGAAATTGTAGCAGCCCAAGTGCTAAATGCTGTCCCATATTCAAAGCTGTCTGCAGAACCACCCTAAGTTACACTAATGCACTTATTTCTATAGATGCTTTCAAATTAGAGAAGAGCAAGGCTTAGAAGGCTGCTTCTGGCACAGTTCCCTTGGGATTTTTGGCACATGGTGCTGCTCCTGTTTCTTCAGTTACCCATATCTAGTACCATTATGACTCCTCATAGATGGAAAGCATGAGAGGATGAGTTTTGATTGAGCAGCTCTGACCAGTATTTCAGAATCTCTCCCTTCGTTGAGTTGGCCTTAAAAGACAAATCAACCTTGGCAGCTTTCACTGCTGCCTCTGCTTTCTTCTCCAGTGAAACCACTCCAGGAAGTGGTTGAGGAGACAGTAGGAGCCATGAGAAAGGCAAGAATCCACAGTGGTGTAACATCGACCCCAGCTGTCAGTGAGTGTTGTGGCCATTTGAGTTAGATTCCTACCTCAGACATAAAAAAATTCAGAACAGAGAAGCTTAGAAGTGGAAGCTCTGAGGTGAACATTCTAGGGATAGGCCATAGAATGGCCACAATGGCTAAGTTAATATAATTTCATTGGAGCATCAAGAGCTTTGCCTGGAAGCACAGCTTGTACTTTCCCCTTGCTGCTTCTGCTGCTTCACCTGCGCCTACTGCCCTCTTCCCCTGCCACTGTTTTGGCTGCTGCTGCTTTGGCTGCTTTGCTGCTGCTTGACCTCCTCCCCATTTTCCTTAAGGTTATTATATTCCTGTAGGAGTTGTACTCTCCCTATACTGTTATATTTAAACAATAATACAATCATTTTTTCCTCCTGACTTCACAAAAAGAGTCTGTGTTGTGGTGACTTTATTCTACCAGGGGAGGGATCCACCCTAACCCTTCCACCATTCATTCCCACTACAGCCAGGCCTAAGGCATAACGCTGAAGCTGCCTTGTTATTGCCAGCCACACCACCAACTCCAATCCTGCCCACCTAGCTATTTTCCCAGCAATTCCAATCCATTCAGAGTTCCTCTGCAGCAATCCTGTATTTTGACAACTACTCTTCATAGCCCCTCTCCCATAAATTAAAAATCCATTATGCAGTAGAACAGCCTTTCAGAGCCTTCTTCAGCAACCTTGAAGGAGGTTGGTGGCCAGCCTCATCCTGTCCACACACTCTTGCTTTCTGTCCAGCCCAAACTGTTTTCTATCTGCAGGTCTAGCCTATTCTCTTCCCCTGAAGAGTCAGCTGTCTATACTCTTCTGTAACTTCACTTTTCGGATTTGCCCTGGTGTCCTGGCTTGATTTAAAACAGGACAAATTCTGTACAGTCATTTTACTTTTCAGCTTAGTCTAAGTAACTGCACTTTCTGAAGCTAGCAACCTGTCTGTTTCTTGTAGTGATAATGTTCGATTTTTAGTTAGTACCAAGGACTGGTAAGCAGACCAAGGTCACTGCTTCCTCTTGTGTACTGCATTGGAGGTGCAGAGTAAAATGACACACCTGCAGGGAGGGAAGTTCCTGAACTGACCAACAAGGTGTTCCATTCCATATGTGGCTGAGAGATCATGAGGGTAAAATTGTTTTTTCAGTGGCAATTGTCTAAGGACTCTGTTCATTTTGCTCTCAGTCCTGATCCACAAGTTCATGATTTCCAGAATCCAGCTCCTGCATCTGGTTCCTGTCTGCCAGATTTCAGTATGGGACTTGTACCATGGCATCAATTGTGATGACGACTTACTGCCAGCAGAGGGGCTGGGCTCAGCATTACTTTTGCATGTATTTCACTTTAGTGTTATTTTGTCATTAAAGTGGTTTTATTTGCTCTTGTTCCCTTTCTCTTCCCTATGAGAAAGGGAGGAGCTCATAGAGAGTGGCCAGTCCAGCCCTAACCCTTGACAGCTGGTCTCATGGACGATCTGAAAACAGAAGATGCAGACTACTTCCAGAAGTAAAAAAAAAAAAAAAAAAAAAGTTGCTGGTGGTATTCAAGACTCACCACTTTCTCTGCAAGGCACTGAGGTTTGTTGCTTTCTGAACCATGAGTTCATTGAGTTCTTTGGATGCATGAAATTACAGGAAATAGGGAACTACAAAGGGGGTTGGAGCTATTGTTGCAGACAAAGTAATTCTATAGATACCACTGCTGTATCATGGTGTTGTAAGGGTAGTCGCAGGGGAAATTGTGAAGAATCAGCCAATTGTAATATAGAGGTTTAAGAGTATCAGAGAGAAACCTTCCATTAATAGCTTTATCTAAAAGTAGATCAATGTGGAAATGCTGCCTATAGCAGGCACTGCATAAGACAGTTTCTATTATCTCATTTTCTTAATTACAGGAAACAGCAGAGAAAACTCAAACCTCAAACTTTCAGATCTGTTCTTATTTCCATACCTAATTGCAAACCCAGGACTTTGCTCCTGTAGCTGAGAATCTGCACACTCTTAGTAAGGAAGATGCCTTTGGATTATACTAGCCCCAACTGGAGCCATGAACTTAGAAGAAATACTTGTCTTCCTCTGATTATTGGTTCACAGAAGTACTGGCAGAGACGGAGAAAATGGGGCATTCCTTCTAGACGGTGCCAGTTCTTACACTGAACAGCAAAACCTCCAGGTCACATCCCTCATCTCTGTCAC
Source organism: Semnornis frantzii (assembly GCA_013399775.1). Lineage (NCBI taxonomy): Eukaryota > Metazoa > Chordata > Aves > Piciformes > Ramphastidae > Semnornis > Semnornis frantzii. Next base: position 33,242 of record VWYK01075522.1, read on the forward strand.
TTCCTCCTCTGCTGTGCTTGTGAAGACTTTGGAAGCACCACAGCTCTGAGAAAAGCCATAAATACGGTAGTGCTCTGGTCAACACACTGCCAGGCTACTGCTCTGTCAATATGTGCACTCTCCATCCTGCCTTCACTGTTACAATCCTCCCTTGTTACTGTAAACTGCAGCTGGAATCCTGCTGATTCATGCTTTCAATCTATACTTTATTTTTTTTTGTCACTACCAAAACCATGATCTGTTCAGCTACTCCACTGTCAACAGCAGGTACATATTAAGAAAGTCTAGAGAGCACTACTAACCTACAAAGCTACATTTCTTGCTGTAGAAGAGGGTCTCAGGAGACAATGAGTTGAATGAACTGTTTTAGTAGATAAGGATAGAACTACAGCATATGATTATTATGCTGTGAAATGACTATATGTGGTAGTTAATGATGAACTATTCCCATGTTGAACTCCAAATCCAACGAGTGCCCTCCTCCCCCCACTACCTCAAGGGGAGTGGGGGAAAAGACGCGAGTCCATCATGTGGTGCAGGGTGCAGAAGGGTGATTAAGACATCTCAATTCAAGCAGTAAGCTTTTTCACAGTCCTCTCAACCCCAATCAAGACACACTATTATGCAAACACATACATGCTCCCACAATTTGCTTTCTACAGTAACATGTCAGGTCATTTCATGTCAGCACTCGCAGCCTCCGACAGAGGCCTCTGGAAAAGCACACTCTTACCTCACAGACACTGCACCTGGTCTGCAGCCTGCACAATTCCAGTTATCCACTAGCCGGTGGTAAATAGAATTTTCTGCTTTAAAGGGGTCCATGGTGTGGTCAGTATGACAGAGTATGTTTGGTATTTGGACTAATAAATCACCATGACAAGTTTGCAAGTCTGCCATTCTGCATTTTGTCATTTTACAGGTCTGTTTCTTTGAACATGAAGGAAATGGATAGTAAAACCGCTTACTTATTTGGTGAAGAAATGCTAACCTTCTAAACTGCATTCTTCTTCATGCTTGAATGGTTGAGTCTCAGCACACCAATGCACAAGAAATATAATTTCAAGCGTATTCTAGGAGTCAGCACAAATGCTGGTTCTGCTAAAGCTTCCCAGTATAACCCTGTTTCAGACTGAGATGATTGTGTTTCAGAGTGGCACAAATCCCTCACTGTCCCACATTTTAAAGACAGGAGAGATTTCACTCTTGTGTAATCATTCCATAATTTTACAGGAAACATTTACTGGATCAGAAAACCAGAAACATTATCACACAATGGCAGCCTTTTTCTGAATAATCTCTGCTGCCAGACTCCGTGGACTCGTGAGATTCCAATGTGAACCCGAAGATCAGCATGCAGCTTCGCTATCTCTACAACTAAAAAATCCCTGGTCCTGTTTCATCCCATGTTCCTGCAGTGCCTCACTGATGTTTTATCAGCTCAGCAGCTAATTCATTCAGCCCATTTCCACCATTGCAACTGCTGAAATGATATGGCATTATTCTGTTAAGAGTTGAAGTCAAACCAGTTAAACATGCAGATGCTAACCAGTGCTAACCCTGCATTGTCAGACCTCACACATGGCTACTAGCAACATGCAGCTGCCCATCTGGTTGTGACACTGTGTGCTCCTTCTCCTTCTCAAAAGGTAGCAGCCAGCAAATGCAACCTGCCAGCTACCACAGCACAGCCCAGTGACAGATGCAACACCTGGCAATTGGGTGCACCCAGTTCACACACCACAAGATTCCATCTCCCTGTCAAAAATGCAGATAAGATCCACAGATCAGCTAACCTCCTTGGTGATGCCCCAGTGTTTGCTTCACGTTAATATTCTGTGTCTTATTCTACGTGCCAGCTTTGCTCAAAAAGCACACAGGTCTGTTGCCTTGCTATGCTCAGACATGCCTTCCCTCACTGGAACACAGCTACTGCTGTGAAACTGAGAGATTCACGAGATGACCTCTAAAAATAAGAGCTGTGGCACTAGAGAAAGGGTTGCCAACTAGTTGACACAGTCTTCAATTATGCTGTTATTACACTGAAATACGTGTAATGTAGCTGTAGCTTTAGAAAAAAGAAACATCTCCATTTGTGAAACAGAACAAACTGAGTACTGCCTAGGCTTGCTTTCAGATAGGGCACACAACCATTAGGCTATGAATGAAATTTCAAATGTTAATGCCTTATCTTGACAACCCAGGAACAAAGGGTGGCAGACAGTCAGAGCCAAGTAGGCACAGTGTGTTGTCATCTACACTTCTGAAGTAATGAAGGTCATTGTAAAACCACACCACCAATGGAGCAGACACGCCTAGGATTCAGCCAGTTTCTTTGGAAAACAAAATTCACCACTCTCCTCAGCCTCTGGTTGGCTACATCTCATTTTAAAAAGAGTTTCCTATCTATTTGTAGAGATACTAGCTAATGAATTGGAAATTGTACTTAAAAAGTATTAGGTCCCAATGTCTTTCTAACTTCAACCACATTCAGACGACTGGACAAGTGTTTCACAATTCTGCCTAAACCTCGTGTGCACACATGGATTTCTAAATACCAGGGTGTCACTGTATGGGCAAGTCTAAGGAAAAAATAACATCACCTAAGGGAAAATGTAGATTAATAAATGTAGGTATTAAATGGACAAGGCCCACGCTTTCATTTAAAACTGCTTTGAAGCACTGCATTTGTTACCCCAATGTGTTCCATCACTACTCTGAGAAAATGGATGCATTTTCTAAGTATTCTTTTACCTTTTAATTTGTGTCTTATTTTGGCAATCCCACGACTCTGAACTGTAAGATGTCACCAGAGTAGGCTTATTGCCTCATTTATACAAATAAAGCATCTTCAAGAGTCACCCAGCCTAGCTCTGCAAATAATGGCCACTGCTTTGTTTAAGGAGGCCTGTTTGCATGGATATGTAGGTCTTGTATGCATTAAATTACCTGGACTAAGTGTTAAGAGACAGGAGGAATTAAGGATGCTATAAAACTACAACATACAGGCCAGAGTAAGAGGTAGAAACACTTTGTCTTTACCTGTAATATCAAATACCTTAAAGAGATATTTAACACAAGAGAAGTACATTCAGGAGAAATCTAAAAAAAAAAAAGATGTGTTTATTTTCTGTGTAGATACAGATAAATCCTGAGGATGATGTTATTTACCCTTCTGCTTTCACTCCAAAGACCACTGACCGGGCAAAGAACAACACAAGGTAAGACAGTTTGCTTCACCTACAGTTACATACCCCTCTAGCAACTTTTCTTGATATACACATATTTGGTGAATCGATGTGAGTCATAACACAGTTGCATTTATAGTAGATTAATAATACATTAAACCAGAAATACCTTAGAAAGCTGCATTGTGATATTTCATTAGCAATTTTACAAGCACTTCTATCAATGAACGTTTCTATCGGCTACAGCTATGGAAACTACTGTTTAAACACAAATTTCTTCTAAAAACTACACAATACATCAGGCTTTTAAAAGTTTTTATTGAATGTAATAATTGAACCATTTCGTAAACAACTAAAGTTGCTCATGATGCTTCCAGTTTTCTTTTCCTCCATTTTTCCACATAGAACTTGAATGTCTCCTATGAACAGAATGGAATAAACAAGATCAATATTGCTCTAACTGAAAAGTTACTAATTCTGAACAAAAGTCCTGACAGAAGCAAAATCTGTTATTCTATCATGCACAACTAGATCTTTATTGAAGTGTAATTAAAAGAAATGCCAGAGAGAAGAAAAACAAACAAGGTTTCACACTCAGTTCTTTCATG
>VWYK01075527.1:2028-24745 GCA_013399775.1 Semnornis frantzii
CGCTGACGGAGCCGCCGCTGACGGAGCCGGTGAGGTGAGCGAGCCGGGTGCCCGGCGCGGCGGAGGGACGGAGGGAGGGAAAGAAGGGGAGACCCGCCCGGCCGCGGGGCAGCGAGAGGGGGCCGCGGGGATGCTACAGCTCCGGGGCCGCCGTTGCCGTCTGCAGGTGCTGCTGGCGGCGGTCGGAGCTGAGGACAGGTGCGGAGCAGCTCCGTCCCGTTCCCCGCCAGGTGTGGAGAGGTGGCCGGACAACGCTTCTAACAGCCCGCTGGAGAAAGCCAGGGCTGTCCCTCGGAGTGCGCTGGGAAGCGACCGGGATCTGCGTGCTTCTTCCCGTAAGGCTCTAACACCAGCCCGGGCTGCCCGGGGCCGCGTTCGCCCTCCAAAGGTGCGCCCTGAGGCAGGGAACACGCACGGTCCCTTTCTCCGCGGGATGCACATCCTCGGAAGCTCCCGCTTGGTGGCTCTCCCGCTGTGGAGGGCCGTGGGAGCAGGGAGGGCAGCGAGCACGCTGATAGCGAGACGAGGTGACCGGGTGTCCCCTCGGTGAGAGGCTGTCACACGGGGATGCGTTTTGGGGCCGTGAGGGATGCGCATGCGAGAGCGCTGAGGCCAAGGGAGCAGCCAGGCTTGCCTCTCTACCACCCAGCTGGGGAACCCTATAGTATCTGGGCTGTCAGGTGCTTCCCCAGTCCCCAGGATGGGGCTTGCTTGTGAGCTGCAGCTTTAAGAAGCCGTTTGTCTTCTGACAGCTCTTCCATGCTGCTTTCATCTAGCTTTTCGGAGGTGAGCGGGGATGTGGGCACAGGCAGCGCTCAGGACCGATGGCTGAGGGGTGGCACGACCACGTACAAAGTCCTGCAGTCTCCCTTGGGCAAGATTAGGGTGGTTTAAAATCTGTATGTTTCCTTCTGTGGTTTTTTGGTGGTTTTTTTTGTTTTGTTTATATGTTGGCTGGCCGGTTCACACAGCTGGCAGTGCAGTGCCCTGCCAAACGCTGTGATTTGGCACCAAACGAGGGTCACTGGAGGAAGGAAGGGGGTCACTGGTGCAAGCAGTGTTACTGCCCGTGCTGTCTCTGTGCTCTTTGATGGACCCTTCCCTATGGCAGAGTCACTGAGCGCAGCAAAGCTCTGGGATCTCCAGAGCAGCCAACAAGGCACTTGGTTATGTGCAGATAGGTGTATCCTGCAACTGGTGACAAACTCGGTGCTTTCCTTACACAGGCTGGGAAGGGGACTAACAAGGCAAGAAAAAAATGATCAGATTTATTACTTCTAAACACATTTTTATTTTTCCACCCCTGCTTAAGCTGTTGTTAAAAATACTAAGAAAAATATTGACAAGTCTCACTAAGATAATGCAAAGACAACTTTTAACTGTCTCCTATCACTGGATGTGTTTTTGATATTTTAATTCTAGGTTGTAGAGAAGGTTAATGGATACCTGCTGTGAGACGGAACAGTGTTTCTTAATTGGAAAGGTTGCCTTTTAATTGTTTTACATTTTTTCTGTGAGGTTCCTGTCCTTGGGGCTTATTTCCATGGAGTGAGGTGATTTGCTGTGATTTCAGCTGCGTGGCTGCTAAGCTGCTGCCTGTGTCTGATTTGTGTGGGGTAGAGACTGCTGAGTGTAAAGAAATTACATGGTTTATAGCGCTTGTTGTCTGGGTTGTTTTGTTTGTTTTTTTTTTTTCCCTGAGATGTAAGAAGCTCAGTAAGAAAACTTGGAAAGTAGAATTATAGATGTTGAGAACTGAAAAATATTTATTATGTGCATGGTGATCTTAGCTTCTATGCATGTTGTGCTTTGAGGCTTGTAAACAAACAACCTCAACCAACCAAAACCCCCCCAAAAAGTAGCTTTTGGTGAAAATTAATGACATTCAACTGAAAACTCGACGTCACTTAAGAGGTATTTATGTGTCTGTAATGTGTTCTCATCCATTCGGCACATGAAGTTCTCAGCTTTGCTGGGTAAGAGATGAAACCATTTAAGTCTTGATGTGGGAAGATGCAGGTGGTTTGGTGGTATGGTCTTGTCTTGCTTGAGGGGGTATTTGGGCTTTGAGAAGTCTCTAATGAGTTGTTAATGTATAATTAGTGCTGATAGGGGGAAGCTTCTGGGGCAGCTTTCCCATTCTTGGTGGTGGTACTGGTCCCCTTGAGAGAAAGGAGATAAGGGTAGAGGTGGGACGAGCAGAGAATATCTGGCTGAGGTCTTTGAGACAAGAAGGGCCACTGTGGTGTGGATGTAAACATCATGTCTTGAGGCTGTGCATTAGAGGAGAGAAGGGGATTAAGCTAAAATTGTTTGTTTTCTCGAGTGACAAAAATTAGTTGGCTTAGAAATGTGGGAGATGAAGGGTAGGAAAATAATGTGAGGAACAAAATGTGTGTGGGCGGAGTGTTTGATTCCTTTAATTCGTTCTGTCTTTGCTCACAAATAAAAGAATGACATAAGAACTGTGTTACACCAGCCATCCTTGTTTGCTGTGTGTTGACTAACGTACTCTGTTCCTTAAATGCTCTTAAGATATCCTCCCAAGTAAAAGAGAAAAAATAATTCCAAGTTTAAAAGCTTCCCAGGCCCTCGATGCCTTTAATAAGACCAGAGATCTTTATGTACTTCAAATCAGTGTGGTGATGCTTTTAAACTGCAGTAATTTATCTTCAGTCAGTGAAGAGCAGGTGCAAAACTGATAATTTTAGCACATTTGTGTCCTGGATTGCTTTTGTATCTTGTTTTCTGTCCTTGTATTTCCCACTTCATGTGTTTGTGTTCTCTGTAATCTAGCTTGGTTGACGTTTTTCGCCTGTTGGAGTTAAGGGAATCTTCTCAGTGCTTATCAATATCTAAAGGGTGGGGGTCAAGAGGATGAGGTCAGAATCTTGTTAGTAGTACCCAGCGACAGGGAAGGAGCAATGGGCAAAAGGGAACACAGAAGGTTCTATGTGAAGATGAGGAAAAACCTTTCTGTGAGGGTGCCAGAGACCAGGAGTAGGCTGCCCAGAGAGGTTGTGAAGTCTCCTCTAGAAAGATAACAAACCTACCTGGACACTGTAATCCTGTGCAATCTGCTATGAGTGACCCTGCCTTAGCAGGTGAGTTCGACTGGATGATTTCTACAGGTGCTTTCCAACTCCCACCATTCTGTGAAGGGCTGACCTCTGCTAGAATAGATGGTTTTTAACCCCTACTTCTCTTGGTCTCATTTTTCTTCCCCCATCCTCTCTTGCATTCCCAGCTCCTGGATTATAAGGCCTGGGTGGTGTCAGAAATGCACCCCGTGGTCTGAAATTAGGGGGAGCTGAAAGATAAAACTGCAGAGACCTCAAATCATTAAAGTCTGTATAAAACTTTGCTCTTCTTCCACACAGGTTCTCATTGTCCTTGTGTAGCACAGGTTGAGTGGTCTTTTGCATGTCCCTGACTGGAAGGTGACAGTGGTGGCTTACGGAGGGTGTGAGGGTTGTTTTTCCTCATTGTCTTCCTTGAAGGAAGCTGTATACTTCATTACAGCAATAATTGTGCTTGTTAATTAAGTTTGATGGTTGCACCTGCCTTGTGCTGTGCTCATAGCATGCTTTTTGATTCTTCTTTAAAACAAGTTGTGCTGTAAGTTCTTTTTTTTTTGAGTCGTCAGTTTCTGGATCAAAGCTGCAAAGCTGTGCTATTGACTGAACTAGTTTTAGAGCGTGTTGTAGAAGTGCCTCAACTCGTGTACCTGCTGACCTTTTTTCCTCTTTCATTTAAGAAGTTCTGTGAATAAAAGTAGGTGGACATGGGCTGACAGACTGCAAAGTGAAAAGGAGCTGTAGGAAGTCTGTGGTGCAGTGCTGCCTTGTCACATGATCTTAGTGTTCTGTGAGCTGCACACATTATCAGTGGAGTGCTTATATATTTCTTCATGTTTGATGATGTCATGTAAGTTTGTTTATCAAGATTTGGAAGCAGGTCAGTTGTACTGTAGTAAGGAACAAAACAAGAACCAAGTGCTGGGAGCTGAGTAGGATAAAAAAACCCAGAAAGATAAACAGGAATATGAAGTGTTTGCCTTACTGATCTGAGTGCAGTCTACCCTGCTTGCTGAAGGTGTGGGATGTTCTAAAGGAGAAATTGTTCAATGATATAGAGAACTTGAGGATTAGGTTCTCTAATGTCATCCCCCTTCTTTGTTGGAGGGATGATGCTGGTGTTTTAATCTTGATGAAAGGTGCAGCAATAGGGGGCCAGGTGAAGTAGTTGCTGAGTGTGGAGTTGTGTGTATGAGATTGCCGAAAGGTGTAAGGGGTCTTTGGAGTTCTCTCAGGATTAGTGTGAATGGTGTACCCCAAATAGATGGAGAGAGACATGAGAACTTGCTCCTTGTCTAAAATGAATGGGCACAAGCTTGAACGCAGAAAGTTCCAGCTAAACATGAGAAGGAACTTGTGTACTTTGTGGGTGGCAGCGCACTGGAACAGGGTGCCCAGAGAAGTGGTGAAGTCTTCATCTCTGGGGACTTTTCAAGGCCTGCCTGAGCATGTTCTGATTTAGGTGCCTGATCTGCTTTAGGTGCTCTGGCAGAGGAGTTGGAATTGATGATCTACAGAAGTCCCTTCCGACACCCACCATTCTGTGATTCTGTGAATTTATATGCAAACTGAGTTTAGAGATAACCATGTGGCTCAGCCCTACACTGTATTTCAAGGCAATACTTAAGGTTTCAAATCCATATACAAAAAGAGTAGTTAAACCAGCACAATGCCAGAAATAATGTCTGTAAACTCCAACTTGGTTGCTTGCTCCTCATCCAGCACATGCTGGGATGTAGTAACATTCCAGCTCCATGTCCTTGCTGGGTTGGGAAGTAGCAGCAGAGAATCCAAACCTGGGGGATACCGATGTGATGCCTACTGTGAGCAGGGCTTTGTTCTGTGATAGGCATTTCATTATTGATTTCTTTATACAATATTAATGAAAGCTGAATCCCTCCTGTAACCTAAAATACCATTTGGTGCCCTGTAATCAAAAATGTTGTAAATTGAATTGATACATTATTGAAGAGTTCTGAATTGCCTCCTCTTTGCAGAGCATCATTGCTAGGTATTACACATGTGAGGCTCAGTTTATGGGTTGGGAACTGTCTCAGGGAATGATTCAGGTGTTGCTTTAACTGGTTTGCAATATGATGCAGCAGAATTCCTGCTGAATGAGAAGTGGCCAAAGCCTCCAGACTGCTCTGCACAGGCTTTCTATTAACTGAGATCTGGTTGTTTGTTTTTTTCCTTTAGTCCCTGTGCAGAAGCAGAAGGTTTTATCCAGGTGTAGTCTTTCTCCTATCTGATAACAGTTTGTATTGTATAGTCCCCAATGTTAGAGGGGTTAATACTTAAATAAAATGCCTGTATTTATTCCACCCTTTCAGCTGCAATGTAGGTATCTTTTAAATATGTGAAAAATACTAGAAAAGTTGTGGGAGCAAAACTGGAATGAGATATTGATAAGACAGGGATAAGTAGGAGCTGTGCAGCAGCAATTTAGTGGAGTATTTGCACAGGCTTTCTTTTTGAGTTCACAACATGGAACATTTTTAAAAGGCATCTGCACAGTGTTTCTTAATTCCTTCAACTAACTCCAGGTAGTTCCATCAGTGATATCCTTATGCTTGCCAAAATCCTCTGTGTTGACTGCTGAGGGTGCCTCTGGGAAAGAATAGCCAGGAGATTTCCTGGCTGGTGGGAGAGGGTGATGCTGTTGGATTGTGTTTTGATTGCAGTGTGCTCAGATTTTTTCTTCCCAGGGAAACCAGCCAACTGATTATCTCCAGTGAAACAGCTCCCTGAACAAATGTAGCATTAAAGGTTGCGTGACGGGATGAGTGGCCTCAGTGACAGTCTGTCCTGGCACCTGTGGCATATGGACAGGAGCCCTTGCCCTGCCCAGTGATGTGACTGTCAGCTAGGGGGGAAGTGGGACAGGGATAGGGGAGAGCTGCCTCTGCTCATCCCCATCTGCATCTCCTTTCGAAGAGCGATGCCCTAATAGTGCCCTTTTTCCTTTGACTTCTGGCTGGTGACTCACTGTTGAAGTGACAAAGTAGTAGTGCTTGCCCATGCAGAAGTGATTTATCTGTCTTCAAAGGTGTTTCCTGGCTGAGGGAAGGGATAAAACCAGAGAGGAATTTGTTGGGGTAGCTCATTGCTTGCAGTGACAGCTTATTCATTGGATCATGGAGTGGTTTGGGTTGGAAGGGGACCTTTATAGGTCAACTAGTCTAACCTTCCTGCAGTCAGTAGGGATATCTACAACTGGATTCTGCTTGAACTTGGAGGCCTGTCTAACCTGACCTGGAATGTTTCCAGGGATGGGGCATCTCCCACCTCTCTGGGCAACCTGGGCCAGTGTTGCACTACCCTCATTGTAAAACACGTTCTTCTGTCTATCCAGTCAATCTCCCTCTCTTCACCCATCATGCCTTGTCCTCTTACAACAGGCCCTGATAAAATGGCTGACCCCAGCTTTCTTTTTTAAGTACTCATTTTAAGTACTAAAAAGCCTCAATAAGGTCTCTTTGGAGCCTCCNACTGGATTCTGCTTGAACTTGGAGGCCTGTCTAACCTGACCTGGAATGTTTCCAGGGATGGGGCATCTCCCACCTCTCTGGGCAACCTGGGCCAGTGTTTCACCACCCTCATGGTAAAACACGTTCTTCTGTCTATCCAGTTAATCTCCCTCTCTTCACCCATCACGCCTTGTCCTCTTACAACAGGCCCTGATAAAATGGCTGACCCCAGCTTTCTTTTTTAAGTACTCATTTTAAGTACTAAAAAGCCTCAATAAGGTCTCTTTGGAGCCTCCTCTTCTCCAGGCTGAACAATTCCAACTCTCTTAGCCTGGCCTCATAGAAGAAGTGCTGCATTATCAGTGTAAAAAGTGGTACAACTCAGCAGAAGGTTTTTCTATCCCTTCTATCCCTCCTGGAAAAAGGAATAAGATCTCTGAAAACTTAGGTTATCAGATATTTTATCTTTTTTTAAGTTAAAGTAATATTTTTTTAATTTTTTTTTTTTTAAGAATGAGAGATCTGAGCAGGTAAAACCAAAACTATAAGTCAGATTGTGGTAAGATGAGATACAAAATGAACAAAAGAAAAGAAATGATGGATGGAAGTGAGTGGTTTTGGATTACTGCTGTTGAGAAGAGGCTGCTACTCTGCAGGACAGCCAGGATGTCTCAGCAACTGGATGAAGCTGTGCCAATGTTCTCCAGATAACACACACAAATGAGGATGCAGCAACATCAAAAAATCACCAGTCTGAAAGAGTCTTTGGGTCAATAGTACTGTAAAATTTTAAGACAAAGCAAGCAGCAGAAGATTTACAAGGGGAAGCAACAGACTTTTCACTTATTTAGAAAAGATTAGGACAAAATAATGATATTAAACAACAGGATAAACTTTCCTGCCCTGGGAAGGAGTTTTGATGAACTAAGAGGTCTCCTGCTTCTAGACTTTGTTACTTTGGAGGCACTGGGGGATAATTCAGAATGAAATATGCAACCTCACGTTCATCTTACTCTTCTGAGACCAGTCAGTTTCAGGGTTCCTAATGGGTGTTTTTTTAGTTTGTTGTACTTTCTGATTTATTTATTTTTTTTTCTGCAATAAAATCAATGTGACTTTCATCTGATATAATGCTACAGAACACTTAGCTGCAATGGAATGCTGCTGCAGTTCATGGTGCCCCTTACAAAGGACTGATTGAGTCATTTTGATTAATGATTTTGAGTCCCCATCTCCCTGGAGATGTTTGAAAAATACATAGATGTGATGCTGAGGGGACATGGTTTAGTGGTGGTCTGGCAGTGCTGGGTTAGTGCCTGGCCATGATGATCTCTCTAAGATCTCTTCCAACCTAAGTGATTCTCTGATTCTGTGATTACTGGCCAGCATCACCAGACTGAGGTGAATTATGGGAGCACAGACCCCCTAAAAGCCATCTAGTCATAGAATCATAGAATTACTTTAGTTGGGAGAGACCTCTGCATGACCTCTGGATCAGAGTCCAACCTTCAACCTGACACCACCATGGACACTAAACCATATCCCACAGTACCATGTCCACATGTTTCTTGAACATTTCCAAGGATGGCGATTCCACCGTCTCCCTGAGCAACCTATTGTGATGCCTGACTAGTAGCCCTATGCTCCTGCAGTGAGCAAGGACACCTTCCACTAGACCAGGCTGCTCAAACTTCTGGCCAATCTGGCCTTGAACACGTCAAGGAATGGGGCACCAACAGCCTCTCCGGGCAACCTGTTCCGGTCCCTGACCACAGTAAAGAATGTATCGTGTTTGTGACACTTTTATGCCACATCCACAGGGAAGTGATGTATTGTGTGGATTGTTATAAGGACAAAATAGTTTGGTTGGTTGTATGGGGGTAGTATTTCCATGGCCTGTGGTCTTGCAACCTAAAGATGATGGTGCCTCGTGGTCTATTGATGTCCTGTTGCTGTTTCCCCAAGGGTGGAACCACACTCCGTCTGGTTTGTGCTGTGTCTTCCTTTATCCTGACATTTGCTTCTGTTCTTTCAATTAACGTTTTTATCAGAAACAAAGGACAGCTCTTCGGTGAATGAGAGAGAGGCCATGTAACCACAACTTGAAGCCAGTGTCGAGGATTTGTGGTTAAAGACCCTCTTGTTTTCAGTGCGTTTCACAAAGGATCTTCAAATATTTCCTTGCGAAGAATTGTTGTAGTTTAGCTTCAGAGCAGTTTTCACTACTGCGTGACATGCTTTCAATTTGCATCTTAGAAGGGCAATTCCCTTTTCAGCCAATGTTTCTCTCTTTATGTTTGATATAATGTAGTGATTTGTAAGCGTATCTGCATGTAAAATCTGCAGAGAATTTACCATCGTTTATTTGAATACTTTCCTCCCTCACTTGCCTGAGCAGTGCTGAGCTCTGCTCTTGCTCCTTGCATGCTTCAGTTGCTATTTGTAGACTTCCAGTGCTGTAAGGACAGTTAAAAGAGTATGAAACTTTCAAAATTTGTTTATTTACATATTTATTTATTTCCCCCTAACATTCTGTTTCTGAACACGCTGATTTCTTTACTTTGGAATTGTTTCTCCACTGAAGTCCAAACTAACAGTGTAAATTAATAAATAATGCAGGGCCAGTGATGTTTAATATCTTTGACAATGGCGTAGTAGAATTGAGTCCACCCTCATCAACTTTGTAGATGATGTCAGGCTGAGTGGTGCAGCTGACACATCAGAGGGATGGGATGCTATCCTGTGATGGTTTGGGAGTTACCCCCCCCTTTGTAAAATGACCCAGACTGGACTCAACTGGCTGGAAGTTAAGGACTGAAACTCTATTCACAACTCAGCACAATATACAAGCAGATATATACACAATATACAGGAATATTTACAGAAATATACAAGGTAAAGGTAATACAGAAACACAACTCCCCTCTCAGAAATCAGAGTCCCCAGGAGGGGTTCCCAAACACCCTTCCACCTTCTCCCTACCCCTATACCTTACCCCCAGGGTTTGGCTTACATGCCAGATGAGTTTGGTGGATTGGCCAGGGGAGTTTGAAAGAGAGTGGTTAGTGAGGTTACTCGGCAGAGGGGAGAAGGCTTGCAGCTAGACAGCCCAAGAGTGTCTGCGCCCGAGTGTCTTATCTTTGTTTTATGTTCTAATTTTTAAACATCTCAGCAAGCCTATGAGTGAAGCAGACATCACCATTGTTTTATTTTCACAGCTTATAATATGATTTTCTCCATTAAAATATTGACCTCAAACTAGCACATATTCAGAGAGATCTGGACAAGCTCAAGAACCTCATGGAGGTTTAGAAGGGCCAAGTGCATAGTTCTGCACCTGGATCAAAGCAGTCCTCAGTATCCAGGCTGGAGGATGCAGGGCTGGTGAGCAGCCATATGCAGAAGAACTTAGGGGTTCTGGTGGGTGAAAAGTTGGGAATGAGCCAACAATGTGTACTCACAGCCTGAAAGCAAACCATGTCCTAGGTCCCAGCAGCATGGACAGCCCGTCAGGGGAGAGGATTCTGCTCTTCTGCTCTGCTCTGCTGCAACCGTACTTGCAGTGCTGTGTCAAGCTCTGGAGTCCTCAGCACAGGAGAGACATTACCTGTGGGAACAGGGCTGGAGAAGGCCACAGCAATGATTGGAGGGCTGGGACACCTCTTCTGTGAGGACAGACTGAAAGAGTTGGGATTGCTCAGCCTGGAGATGATTTTGCTTCTGTGCGACCTGTGTGTGATCTTTCAGTGCATGAAGAGGCTATCTGGGGACAGATGTGGTAGGACAAAGGATGATGGTTTAAACTAAAAGAGGGAGATTTAGACGAGAGAGAAGGAAGAAATCTTTGACCCTGAGAGCAGTGAGACACTGGCCCAGGTTGTCCACAGAGGTGGGCGATGCATGATCCCTGTAAATATGCCAGATCAGGTTGTTTGGGACTCTGAGCACCCTGCTGTGGTTGAAGATGTCCCTGTTCACCATGGCGTGATTGGACTAGATGACCTTTAAAGGTCTCTTCCAACCTAAAGCATTTTGTGAGTCTATGATCCTATAAACCAGACCCAATCTTAGCCATCATATCTGATAACTCTTCCTTCACCTTTATTTATTTCTTTCAGTAAATTCCATTTCTGTTTTCTCTTGCCCTTTAATCCTGTCATCTTTGCTGCTCTTCCTTTGATGATTATTTTCTTCTGTGTTCCTAGCCTAGTTTGTGCTGTGATATGCTGCATATTGCTTGAGCTGCAGAGCTGTGTGGCTCATGAGTAGCAGGGTATTGATTTAAACAAGCAATGAGTAATGTTTGTATCTCATGTTCTATGGGCTTAGCTGTCTCGGGTACTTTCTGAGTCCTTCTAATTTAGATTTGAGGTTCATGAATATATTCAATCATACTGAGTAATGTCACTGTAAACATTTAGTTACTCAACAATATTAATTTATCTGCTGCCTGCCTTCCTGCTAATCTGCTACAATTGGACAAAGTTTGCAAATTGCTACTGAGAGCAGATTGTGGTAAAAGAGCTTTCAGATTGCAGAAGGAAAAGCCTTTGTATAACCAAGTTAAACTGATGTATGCTTTTCCTGCTAGACATAGGGATGAGCCTAAATGGGTTCACGTTATTATTTTGTTTTCAGTTGTCAAAAGCTCATTAATTTCAAGTCAAACTACCTAGCTCGCCACTTCACATTGGTTTTAAATTATACATGTGCTGAGCAGTCTCAACAAGCCAAATTAAAAACTAGGCTGAGGGGACATTTCAGGGCCACAGATACAACACTTAATTCCAAATTGTTTTTCACAGCCTAACCTTCTCCTACCCCTAGGACCTCTCCAGTTGCTGGCAGACTTGGGGTGTGTCAGGGGTGGGAAGAGGAAATTTTAGTGGCTTAATTATTTCTGGGAAGGTGGGGAGGAGAGGAAAAGGTGGAAACAGGGAACTATATTTAAATAATGACCTATTTGCATTACTTAGTGTAAACTAGTAGGCACAAATGTAGGAGAATGTGTTGTTGAGGTAATTGGTCCTATCATAATGTGTGATTCTTAGGGAAATTTGCTCCAATTCCACTCTAAATCTACTTCTGTTTCATCTGAGCACAACATGGCTTGACCTGGATACAGGATATAAATATGGAGAACTCTGGGCAGTCAGAATCATAAAATGTTAGGGGTGGAAAAAAACCTCAAAAGGTTGAGTCCAACCCCTCTGCCAAAGCAGAATCACTTAGAACTCAAGGTTACACAGGAATGCATCCTGGTGAGTTTTGAAAGTCTCCAGAGAAGGAGACTCCACAACATTTCTGTGCAGCCTGTTCCAGTGCTCTGTCCCCTTCACAGCAAAGATGTTTCTCCTCATGTTGAGGTGGAACTTCCTGTGTTCCAGCTTATAGCCCTTGGTCCTTGTCGTAGTACTGGTCGACCCTGAGGAGAGACTGGCATTGTCATACTTACAGACATTAATGAGATCTCCTCTCAGCCTTCTCAAGAATAAGCAGCCCCAGGTCTTTTAGTCTTTCTTTATAGGGGAAATGCTCAAGTCTGTTAATCATCCTCGTAGCCTTTGCTGGACTCTCTCCAGCAGATCCCTGTCCCTCTTGAATTGGGGAACCCAAAACTGGAGAC
This sequence comes from Semnornis frantzii, assembly GCA_013399775.1. NCBI lineage: Eukaryota > Metazoa > Chordata > Aves > Piciformes > Ramphastidae > Semnornis > Semnornis frantzii. The sequence goes on from VWYK01075527.1 coordinate 14,202, forward strand.
AGCATTCCAGGTGTGGGCTCACCAGGGAAGAGTAGAGGGAGAGGAGAATCCCCTGGACACATTTTCATAGCTGTAGCCCAGGTTACCATTGAGCTTCTTGGCCACAAGTGCACATTGCTGTTCAATGGATGTCCTCTTAAGACTCCCAAGGTCTTTCTCCTTGGAGCTGTTTTCCAGCAAGACAGCCTCTAATCTGTAAGAGTGCCTGATGTTATTCCTTCCCAGATGTAGGATTCTTTTTCCTTTCCTAACTTCTTTGACTAGCAAACTGCAGATGTTATTTTGAGGTTCTGCATACACATAACTTGATTGAGTTGCAATTTGTGCTGAAAAAGCTTGAGAATTGCTGTACTCTGTCAAACTCTTGAAATATTTATCTCATTTACCAGCATCGTCAGAGGAAGAAGCTTGAATAACTCCCTTGAAAATCACTGAACCCTCAAAACTTTCTCTGTAAACAGTGTTTTACATGTCTGAAGGCCCTTGGTTAGCAGTATATTCTTTGCAATGAGAGCCTAATGCCTTCCTAAATAGATTACAAGTTTTGTCTAGGGTAGCTCTGTGTACAGTTAACATCTTTGACCTCACTTGTGCCAGCCTGCTGCAGTCCTGCCAGCAGGTCTGCAGGATGATTTTTTTTTTTCCTCCAGTATTGTATTTAAATATAGTAATTGTAGCACAGAACTCTAACCAGTGTGGTGGAGGTTGGAAAGGACCTCTGGAGATCATCCAGTCCAATCCCCTTGCTAAAGCAGGGTCATCCGCAGCAGGCTGCCCGGGATTGCAATGCCCATGTGGGTTTGGAGTCTCTCCAAAGAGTGAGGCTCTACAACCTCTCTGGGCAGCCTGCTCCAGGGCTCCAGCACCCTCACAGCAAACAAATTCTTCCCCATATTTAGGTGGAACTTGCTGGGTTCCAGTTTGTGCCCATTGCCCCTTGTTCTGTCACTGCATGTCACTGAGAAGTGGCCCCAACCTTTTGCCCCCCCCCAATCCCTGAGCTCTGATAAGCCACTGAGAATATCCCCATTGGTCTGCTCTTCTCCAGGCCCAACAGCCTCAGGTCTCTCGGTCTCTCAGCCTTTCCTCCTCACACAGATGCAAAGCAGAGAGGGAGGAGAACCTCTATTAACCTTGCAGCCATGCTGTACCTAATGCACTGCTGGACACCCTTAGCCACAAGAGCACATTGCTGATTCAAATAAATCTGTAGTTCCTGTCCACCTTGGCCCTGGTACGCTGAAATCTGTCTTCTCTGGGGAGAAACTCTTCAGCCCTTTACAATGAAGTGTGACTTGGGGACAGGTCATCCCTATCTTTTTGTCCCTGGGGCACCTTGTTTTGCAGGCTGGGCTGTGGCTGCCGCCCCGTGGGACACTGCCACGACTGGGAGCTGTAATCGGAACCAGCTCTGAAGCGTGGGAAAGGAAGGAACTGTCCTGCTGGACAGCCTTCTGCTGAAACATGCCCAGCTGTCAAGGGGACCAGGAGGGGGGGAAGCAATGGCTTGTCGATTTCTCAGCTAGAAATGCATTCACAGCTGTCTACCAGTTTTCAGAGATGTGTTGTATGAGGTTTGTTGGGAGTTTTGCCTTCATACCTGAATTCATACCTGAATTTTAATCACTTCTACTTCCTTCAAAACCTGCAGGCTTTTATCTTCTGTTGCAGCTGAACATGAACTGTGCTGTGATCCTGTACTCCTACACAGCCTCTTGTCTATCCAACAGTGCTTTGGGCTGCTTTTAACACCTTAAGTGATAAAATCGTGGAATGCTTTGAGTTGGAAGGGACCTCTAAAAGCCATCTAGTCCAACCCCTCCAGAGGGACATCTTCAACCAGATCAGGCTTCTACCACCTCTCTGGGGAAACCTGGGCCGGTGTCTCACCACCCTCAGGGCTGAACATTTCTTCCTTCTCTTTACTATGAATCTCTTTTAGGTTAAAACCATCAACCCTTGTCCTGTCACAGCAGACTCTACTAAAATGTATGTCCCCACCTTTCTTATTGGTCCCTTTAGACACCAAAAGGCCACCCAAAGGTCTGCCTAGACCCTTCTCCTCTCCAGGCTGAACAATCTCAATTCTCTCAGGCTGACCTCACAGCCCTCTGNGCTTGTCCAAGTCTCTGGATAGCATCCCATCCCTCTGGTGCATCAACTGCACCACTCAGCATCATCTGCAAACTTGCCGAAGGTGCATTCGATCTCTCCTATGATACTACATAAAGACACATTTAAAAGTTTGGGGGATTTCAGCTTATTCATTTAACATATTGCTCAATGTGCAGTCATTTTTCATGGTGTTGGTGGGTTGTACTTCTGAAGGAGCTCTGCCAGTGCTCCATCCCACTGCTCTCAGTTCTTGTTACATCCAAGTAATTAATATTCTCATCACTGATGGCACCCATCAAGTCTGATATTTATTAATCTGCTTGCAAAATACGTTTCTGAAACTGTCAGTGACTCAGAGGTGTGACAGTTACTTCCCCGAAATAATGTTCGCTCTGCCTAGAAGTAAAGAGTTGTGTTTTTGTCCTCCTCCCTGAACTTTCACCCATTGTGCTAAACCTTGTAATAAAAATCATGTGGCTGATAAGGGAAACATCATCTTTACAGCAAATGCAAAGCAAGGATCTGATAAGGTCATCACCTTCTCAGTATAACCAAGCATAAGGCAGAAGTTGCAGCTGATGAGGGTAGTGAGGTTTCGTGGTTCTGCTTTGAATGAAAATGACCTAAATCCAAGCAGCACCTTGCAAATATCACCTTATGTGCATTAAAGGTTGTTGTATGTTTTTTGTTGTTTTGTTGTTTTTTTTTTTTAATATAGCAAGATCTACCCTTATTTTTTAACGACTTGAATCTGGTTGTGCTGTAGGTAAGCACCTGTGCTGATGGCATTTCACTTTGAGGCCTCTCATGGCATTGATGGTAGTTACTTGAAAGTTGCTTCAAAATGCAAAAACAAAATGAAAAAGCTGACATTTTAAGGAAAATATTGTATTTCTTTGGAGTGTTTTTCACCGGAGGTGATAAAAGCACATCTGTTGCTGTTTAGCGGGCTGCTGCTCAGCCCTGCTTTGAGGAACCACAAATACCCATTGTGTTGGGCAACATGACAGCTCTGAGCTTGCTTGTCATGCAACATTGAACACTGCAACTATTCATGGTGTCCGGTTCAAGGGGCTGACAGCAATCTTTATCTCAGCATAGAAATGAGAATTTTCCCCAGGGACAGAGGCCACAAAGCTCAAGGGGAAAAATTACCTTGTTCCTATGTGCCCATGTATTTCATCTTATCAGGAGCATAGGCAAGTGCCCTCTTCCCTGAGCTAAAGGCAGGTGGTGTCAGCTCTTTAGTATCTGGGACTTTTGTGTTATATATCATAGAACCATGGAATTGTTTGGGTTGGAAAAGACTTCTGGCATCACCAATTCCAACTGTCAACCTAAGACCACCATGGCTGTTAAAGCATGTCCTGGAGCGCCATGTTTCTTCACACCTCCAGGCATGGTGGTTTCACCACCTCCCTGGGTAGCTAGTTGCAATACCTGACCACTCTTTCAGTTAGGTATTTCTTTTTCTAACACCCAACCTAAATCTCATAATGCTTTGTTTGAAGATTCCTTGTGGTATTGGTCTGTCTTTTAATGCTGCATAGATTGTCTGTGTATTGATGAGTTGTATGTAACAAATATAAATGCAGCTTTGGTATAATGTTGTGATGTCAGGTAGAAGGAAAGAGGAACTTCTTTGGATAGTTATAACATCTTCAGCCTGAAAAAGAGAAGGCTCCAGGGAGACTTTCTGGTGGCCTTTCTGTTGCTAAAGGGACCTCTAAGAAATCTGGGGTCAGATTTCTTTTAAGGAGGGCCTGTTGTGACAGAATAAGGGGTGATCATTTCAAACTAAAATAGTGGAAATTTCCACTGTATAGAAGAAATAAGTCGTTTTACCCTGAGGGTGGTGAAACACTGGCCCAGGTTGCCCAGAGAGGTGGGAGATGCCTCATCTCTGGAAACATTCCAGGTCAGGTTAGACAGGCCCTCCAAGTTCAAGCAGATCCAGGAATCCAATTGTAGATGTCCCTGCTGACTGCAGGAAGGTTGTACTAGATGACCTATAAAGGTCCCCTTCCAACCCAAACCATTCCATGATCCCATGAATAAGCTGTCACTGCAAGCAATGAGCTACCCCAACAAATTTCTCTCTGGTTTTATCTCTTCCCTCAGCCAGGAAACACCTTTGAAGACAGATAGATCACTTGTGCATGGGCAAGCACTGGTTACATCTGTAACCAGCTTTTTACTTTATCACTTCAACAGTGAGTCACTAGGCAGAAGTCAAAGAAAAAAGGGCATTGTTAGGGGATTGCTGTTCAAAAGGAGATGCAGATGGGGATGAGCAGAGGCAGCTCCCCCTTACCCTTGTCCCTCTTCCCCACTGGCTGATAGCCTCATCACTGGGCAGGGCAAGGGCTCCTGTCCATATGCCACAGGTGCCAGGACAGACTGTCACTGAGGCCACTTATCCCCTCACTCACTACTAGAAGTCAACTTTAAACTAAAAGAGGAAGATTTAGACTAGATAGAGGGAAGAAATTTTCTGCAGTTAATGGTGGTGAGACACTTTTCCAGGTTACCCAGAAAGGTTGTAGAAACCATATCCCTGGAACCATTCCACGTCAGGTTGTTTGGGACTCTGAGGAATGTGCTCTGGTTGTAGATGGCCCTGCTGACTGCAGGGGATTTGGTCTGGACAAGCTCTGTAGGTCCCTTCCAAAATATCCTATGGTTCTATGACTCTATGATCTTAAATCAATAGTTGGATTGATGCAGCATGTAAACATTAGGAGTACTACTGCATTTACAGGGAATTGGTGGCATGTTGGAACTCGCTGCTTAGGGATTTTCAGCAGTTGAGCAGCAGCTAATAAAGCTCTTGAACTATTAACCAGATCTGCTAATGTTCAGAGCCAAAAGGAAACAAAACTCAGAAACCACAGAGATATTTGTGTAATTTTCTACTCCGTGTTGAAGATCTCCCAAGGGAAGCTCTTAAAACCCACAGGTGTTTTCTAGCTTTTTAGGTCTTTATTGTTTTCTAGCATTTTAGGTCTCCCTGGAAACATATAAACAACTGCATCACATGCCTACTCCTTCATCAGAGTCTTGAAGTACCAGAACTCTTGTTTAATTGCAACACACACTGTTTGGTAAGTTGGGTTTGTGAAAGAGTGTGTCCTTAAAATAGCTTCATCGCTAGGCCAAGGTTAATAACATGATCAAATTCAAGCTGTACCAGGATAGTAAGTGGTGGCATTGAGTAAATATTGTAGTGAAATGAATTTTGGAATTGTTGGAGCAGCAAAATTGTTCTGGGTCTTTGGTTTGTTTTTTTTTTTTTCTTTTTGAAGGGTCTTTTTAAATTATGACTGTATTTAAATGATTACCTGAGGATGATGTTTATGACAGAGGTTCCTGAATTTTTCTGCATCCCAAAATGGGAGATTTCTCCATACAAAATCCCCACAACCCATGTTACAGAATCCCAGGGTGGTGGGGCTTCCAAGAGATCCCTGATCATCTAGTCTAAGCCCCCTGCTCAAGCATCGTCAACCACAGCAGGCTGCCCATCACTGTGTACAGACAGATTTGGAATGTCTCCAGCAAAGGAGCCTCCACAACCTCTCTGAGCAGTCTGCTCCAGGGTTCCAACACCCTCGCAGGAAAGAAGTTTTTCCTTATGTTTAGGTGGAACTTCCTAGCGTTGCTTCATGGATTGTTTGGCAGCTGTTTATTTTATTACTATTTTTCTCCAAGGCATGCAGGCAGGTATTTAATGAGTGTGTGCTGTCATCTTGTTTTGTAGGAAGAAAGGGCAAAGAGGCTTTGACTGTTTATAAACTTTCTGGAATGCTGGGATAGGTTGTGTGCTTTGTTTCCAAGCAAACAAGTTCAGGACAATGGGGAATGTATATAGTTATGGGGCCTCTGGGACTGTACTATTGCATTTTGGCTTGAAATAGTCTTTAATGCTTCTGACCTGATATCCTGAATAATGTAAGAGAAGTCCAAGTGGGCAGCTAGGTTTTATAATTCTTGAAATATCTCTGCTTCCTCCCATTTTATTTTTCCTTTTTTTAACCCATGATGCAGGTTATTTTCTTAATGCTGGGTCAACTCATTTCCAGGTGGTGCACAGCTGTATCTGAAAAGTTCAGCAAAAATTGATACTCAACAGAAATGAAACCAACTAATGTAGTGTCAGTGACCTGCTGAAAGATAAATTATGGAAGTAAATAGCATCACAAGAGGGAGCATTGTGTATAGGGTTAGATGATGGATGCTGTTTAAGACTGTCTTGAGCATCTTAGAATCATTTTGGGTTGAGAGGGATCTTAAAGATCATCTAGTTCAAAACCCCTACAGTGAGCAGCCAGGTTGCTCAAGGCCCCATCCACCCTGGCTTTGAACACCTCCAGTCTTAGAGCCTCCACAATGTCACTGGGAAAATTGTTCCAATGCCTCACCACCCTGAACAGGAAGAATTTATTCCTAATGTCTAATGTAAATCAAACTTCTTCCAGTCTGAAGCCATTATGCCTTGTCCTGTCGCCCCATGCCTTTGTAAAAAGTCCCCCTTCAGGTGTCCTGTAGCCCCTTTCAGATCCTGGAACAATATCGAAAGGTCTCCCAGAAGCCTTCTCTTCTCCTGTCTTAGCAACCCTGACTTTCTCAGCCTGCCTTCATAGTAAAGGTGCCCCAGTCCTCTGATGATCTTCATGGCCATCCTGTGGACTTGCTCTGAGAGTTCCATGCACTGTAGGTGGGGTCTCAGCAGAGTAGAGTCGAGGAGGACCTCCCTGGTCCTGCTGCCCACGCTGCTTTTGATGCCACCCAAGATACAGCGTCCAGCTGAGTCTATCCATGAACTCAAGTCTTTAAAAAAACTTTTTACATGTTCCACTTGCATGTGAATGAATGAGGAACCTTTATAATGTTGGGTCTTTGAGGTGACTAAAATTAGAGTAGAATCATAGAATGGCTTGGGACCTTCAAGATCATCTAGTTCCAAACCCCCTGCCATGGGCAGGGACACTTCCAGTAGACCAGGTTGCTCAAGGCCCTGTGCAGCCTGGGGTTGCACATCTCTAGGGAGGGGACATCCACAAACTCCCTGGACAACCTGTTCTGATGTCTCACCACCCTCACTGTAAAGAATTTCTTTGTGGTCCAGAGATCTGAACTCAAACTATTTCTTCTCCTACCCTTGAGTAATTTTATTTAGGAGTTATTCCACAGACATCTGCTACAAGTTTATAGCAAAATGCTGTTTCATTGAATGACGTGAGGTGGGCAGAGATCCCTCACTCCAGCCTGAAAGAAAGCACTCAAACAGTCCTTCAGCATAACAGAGTTGTTTGATGCTGTCTGGGTTTAATTTAGCAGATTTGGAATGTTTTCTGGGGTTACTTTTATGAGAGAAATATTTTTTTTCATGCTGGGAATGCTGAGCAGTTGTTATGATGTGTGGGTGGGCTGTGTCTGGGTGATGTTAAGCTTCATTTGGGTTCATCTCTTGGAGGACACCTCTCCTTTTTATGTCTGCAACACCATGGTTACTGTTAGCATTGGAAAAACAAAATTCTGACGGTTTTCTTTTTCCTTTCACAATGTTTTTGTAAAACAAGAGGAACAGATTTATGGCATATTCTTGTCGAGTTAACCTCAGTTGCCAGTAGCCCACAAGAACCAACCAGGAGCCAGGAGAGTCTGTGCAGAGTATTTCAGCAATACTTCTGCCAACCTTAGGACAAAAAAAAGTCTGATGATACTGCAAAATAACATCTGGTACAGGCAACATAACAGGTGTGTTATTGCTGTATGTTAAGACATTAACAGGGATAAGTGTCTGTGATGCTCCCTTTCGAGGCATAGACTATAAAATTATATGTAGCCTGTACTCCCCCTCTGCTCTGCCCTAGCGAGGCTGCACCTGGTGTACCAAGACCAGTTCTGGGCTCCCAAGTTCAAGAGAGACAGGGAACTGCTGGAGGGAGTCTAGCAGGGGCTACACAAATGCTGAGGGGACTGAAGCATATCTGTGAATATGGAAGGGTGAGAAATCTGGGACTGTTTAGCCTGGAAAAGAGCAGACTGAGAGGGAATCTTCTCAGTGCTGATCAATAGCTAAAGTGGGGGCAAAGGGATGGGGCCAGACTCACGTCAGCGGTTCCCAGTGACATTACAAAGGGCGATGTGTGCACAAGCTGGAACCCAGTGGGGAGCAGAGAACAGGAACACCTGAGTGATGTGAGCAGTGCATCAGAGGCAATCTTACTGATTGATTGTGGAATGGTTGGTCTAAAGGCAAGGCCGTGCTAGGATGAAGATGAAGCTTAAGTGTTTCCTGCTGTTGAGGTATGTGATTGTGGTAATCCCATTTTGATAAAACTTATTGCCTCAGAAATGGGCGATTGTATGTACTTATCTGGAAGTTACCATTCTTTCAAACTGATAGCATTCTCAGGAGAATAAAAATAGAAATTGCCATTACTGACTTGTGCTATCTCGTTTGGAACAGGTTTTCTAGGCACTCTAGTCAATGGAAAAATATAGTCTTTAAATAATATTTAATGCAATCTGTCATGCTCGTGAAGTGGAGTTGCATTTTATGGGCTGTGGAAGAGGGAATTGAAGGAAATAACTTGTTAACTCTTATCAGCGATGTGATGGTGTAGATCCTGCTCACAGGCTAAACACGGTAAGTTCCCACTGCAGCAGACGTGAGATGGTCTCTGTAATGGGAAGAGGGTTAATGCTTCTGTTTCTCAGGTCTCTGCAAATGGCTCACAATTTACTTGAGCTCTAGACAGAGATAAGTGCAAGACCTGCAAGCAGAGCTGGGTTTCCCAGCTCTGCAGTGAAGCTGCTTTGCTCGTCACAGTCGCTCTTTCCGGTCTGTTTATCTTTGCTTTTGCCCACAGGGAGCCATTATGTGAAAAGATTTTGGTTGTTTTTTTTTTTTTTTTTGGGCAGGAAAAGTTACAAACTAAGCAGAGGAGGCAGACAAAGGCTGAGGTAAATGAATTAAGGCTGTTCCTGTGTTGTTGATTTGAGTGAAGGCTGCCGCGGTTGTATGAATGTAAAATTCGTTCATAGGTTTCTGCCTCTCCTCAGTCACTTATTCCTGCCTCTGAGCTGCCACTCACTCAGGATGTATCATGTTGTTATTTGCAGACTGGAAATCAGATCAGGGAAATGTTTCCTTCTGGAGGGCTCCTGCTTTCATATTATTTCTTTTCACCCAGAGAGTTTCTCAGGCTGGCCTACAGCAAACAGTGATGCCAGCACAAGTGGTTCAGAGTGGCTGAGATGGCTCTCAGCTGTGGAGGGAGGGGAGAAGAGATGAAGAAATGGGGAAAAGAGAAAAGGAGTCTCCAATACTCGATGTAGACAGTCTACTGAGCAGTTGCAACAGGACAAGGGGTGATGGCTTTAAACTACAAGAGAGGACCTTTAGATCTAAGGAAGAAATCTGTTACACCCAGGGTGGCGAAGCACTGGCCCAGGTTGCCCATAGAGCTGTACATGCCCCGTCTTGGGTACTATTCAAGGTCAGGTTGTTTGGGACTCTGAGCAATGTGATCTAGTTGAAGATGACTTTACTGACTGCATGAGTTTGGACCAGATGACCTTTACAGATCACTTTCAACCCAAACCACTCTGTGATTCCCTGATCTTGGACAATGTTTTTCTCGCTGTTTGTATTCACGGTCATGCTACTCTCTTGTTTTTTCACTGCTGTGAGCTGTGCTCCCTTTCTTGGTAATATTAAAAGGGAGCTCCCCTGTGGCTATACAGTGGTTTAGATACCTACATCTCAACTGATGGTTGTGTCTTAAAGACACCACACAAAGACAAAAGTAAACAGATTGAACAGGAAGAATAATAAAGTAATTACTACTAAATCACTATGGAACTTGATCAGTAGAGATGTATTTCTGTAAAAGCATTTATGGCTGTGAAGGAATTGCTCTTCCTTTGGAGGGTAGCAGTAGGTGCCACAGCCAACATTGCCCTTAGGGTAAAGAGAATCAGCATTGCCCAATAACTTGAGATTCACACTTCAGTTTGTTGCTTCCCCTGGATGTCCCTGTTTGAGAGCACTCTCTTGCCCCACTTAACTTGTCACGGTTGTCCTTTGTGTGATGGTTCTCTGCCTGACCCAGGGGGAACTTGCTTTGGCCTCAGGAATGCTTTCAAAATGAGCCTGTTATCAAACCTCAGGGCTGCTTGCGAATGTTGCAAAATAAAGTAGCTTTCAACACCTATATTGCCACATATTGGTGCAGAGCTTAGTCACCAAGTGTTTCTCCTGCTAATTTGTTAATTGACTCTTTAAAACTATTCCATAGGTCTTATCACGTGCAGCTCAGGGAACAGGGAGAAGAGAAGGATGAGGGGAGCCTCATGCCTCTCTACAACTCCCTGAAAGGAACTGGGAGTGAGGTCGGGATCAGTCTCTTCTCCCTAGT